>MQRK01180445.1:82434-108070 GCA_001938485.1 Girardia tigrina
GATTGTAAACCAATGAAAAGGCTTTGAAAATATGAGTCATTATAGCATCACTATTTTCCCCATTAAATAGACTAGATTGTTGATATTTTGTTATAGTAATAAATCTTATAATCGAAATTTGTTATTGGATATTAAATGGATAACATAAATGCTACTTGAAATTGTAAAATCGGTTACTTCCCAGAATCGGGATCCTGATTTAGGTGAAATTTGATGAACGAAATTACAGGAATGATATTTTGTTGTTGAAGGCTGTACGCTTGGAGTAATATGAAACTTACAGACTATCTGTGATTCCAATCATATATTCATTTATTCTAGACCAGTACTACATGGAGAGTGATTCTTAAAGCTGCCACCTTTAGATGGTTGATCAGAGAATATATATAAATTTATTGTATACATAATAATAATATAAATAATATCTCACTAGAGAATTGGATTTTTAAAAAATTAATAATAACTAATGATTCAAAATTATTTGTTTCTTACCTGTCAAAGGATTTCTGGTATTCATGATGGCGTTCATTGCAAATAATACTGAATCAAGTATTTCTGCTCTATTATTTTTGTTTTTCCATGTTATAGATTCGTTTCACTCCGATATTTTGCGCTTACAAGTCTTAAAGATAGCTTACTAAGAATCGTTCTTATAACACAACTAACTGAAAATTCGTACACATCGTTCTAGAACCAAATTTCTTCAATAATTGAATTGACTAATTGCTCATTGTTCGTCTCCGACGTTTTTCTCAATGATTTGACGCAAGCTTCTTCATATCGTATTCTCTGAAACATAACTCTTTTGTGATCATATCTCGTCTACTTTTTTATCAGTTTCAAATAATTCATGTCAATTATTTATAATTAATTAAACGATATCGTTTCTATTCATTTATTATAAACAATTGTATACAAGAGTTCACTCAACATTTTTAGTTGAGTAACTTCTTAATTGTAATATTTTCTTTATCAAACGTTTCTAATCTTGAAGATATTTATCGTCATATTTATTTTGTTTTTTTTAATAAAAATTTAGAATGAATGGTAATTTTAATTTATTTTTCAATGAGTGTTTTGATATTATACCAATCACACTTCTGACGTCGCTATTTTAAACTAAAATATAATATATAAGGACCAATGCAACCTTAAATAATATGACTTGAATCCTCTGATACTCCCTTTATTATAAACCAATAAACTAAAATTCTTTATTGTCTTTATCGAAAATGAACGCGATAAAATCTGGTATTTTAATCGGACGAATACAAAAAAACCTTTGACATAACAGTGGCGTTAGCTTGCTAATATAATATCTATTATAATTTCTCTTAGCAAATTCAAAACAATGGTCGAAAGGGAATGAAAATTATATTACGGATTATAGATGTAGTAAATGTGATATTAAAATTGATAATTTTTATATTCTGTGTTAGCAACCGGCTTACGGAAAATTTTCGATAAACACTACTCTGTATGTGTCATTGTAAATAAAGTGTATGTGAATATTAATAATTAATACATAGATAAAATTAGGCTCTATATAATGTAAATATTAACAATTTTTTATGAAAGTATTAAAAATTATTGTACTATTTCAATTATTTTTTAAAACTGAATTACAACAAAATATTTTAATTTATTTCATATTCATAATATTTTTAAAATTGAAACAAAAAATTAATTTTAATTATTCATATTTGTATTGTTGAATTATTATTTTATTTTATCATTTTTTTACGAGTTTCAATCACTGCTTTTTGTTAATTTTGAGTTATAGTTTTCCGATTTTAACGGATTTGAATGTAGAATTTGTTTTCCATTTTCCTTGATTAAAATATAATTATAAATATAATTTTATTTCAATAATTATAATACATTTCTATGTTTTCAAAACAAATAATATTTTTGTTGAAATTTCAAATGAAATTTTATTCACGATTTTTTTTATTTAGAAATTAATTGATTTACAGACCGGTTTTACTCCGAGCTCTTTTAAATTGGATGTATTTTGCTAAAAAATGTTTTATTTTAAATATGCATAAGATTAAATATTTTTCAGGATATTAACCAGGTTATTTAACATTTATTTATAAGACAATAGCAATTTTCTTTTAGACTTTACTCAACTATTAGAAATAACCCTTAATTGATTCTTCTTGTTCAATTATTAATATATTTTTAATTATAATTTTAATACCTCTCAACTCATCACATGTTATTTGTTTCAAATGGTCTGTGATAGATACTTTCACATACGTATTGTCAGTCCTCATTGTTTTTTTTGGATGGGTTTTTTTGCTTTTATTTGTTTTGTTTTTTTTAGTATGTGACACGACTTTTACCGTTGCCCTCTGTATGGGTTGATTTACTAATCCCTGCGGATATTTTATATATATATATATATATATATATATATATATATATATGTAGTAGATTGTTTGTATTGTGTTAGTTTGTGCTTTTATTTTTTATATGATTTTATTTTTGTGCATACTGATGAAAAATAATTAAAGATAAAAAGTAAATTGTCAAAAGAAAATATTTAATCTATTTAAAAGACGAGTCTATTTTCTTCTCATGATAGAGATGATGAAGAAAATTAATTAAAGATCGAAAGAATTATTGTTGAAGGAAAGAAGGAAAATTAAAGAAATGAAAAAAGAAAAGTCAAATTATTGTGTTATAAAGTTATTATAATTTATTATGATTTCATTTTTGAATTTGAATTAAAAATTAAAATCGATTCACAAATTATTAATGATAAAATATTATTACTTACCGACGATTTCATTAACAACTTGATAATTCCTTAACAAAGTATCTATTTACGAATCTGACGAAATATTTGGTAAAATCTATCCATACAAATCTCTGCCTATGATTGACTGACTATATTTGGTATTGTACGGTTCTACAATAATATTCATTTCAATTTTACTTGTTTTAGTTAAAAAAACTAAATATTACTAAAAAAGCATTTTAACAATGCAAAGGGTTTACTTCCAAAACTTTTTTTGATGGGTCTTTTCTTTATTATTAGCTAGTATGTAATATTCACGTTACATTTTTTTAATATAATTATTTAATTCTTTTATAAAGTTGTTCAGAGTGTCACTTAAACGTAACTTAATATATTTCCTTTAATTTCAACAACATACTACTAAACTCGTAAAGTCATTTACAGAGATAATGTAATATCTTTTAATTATAAATTGTATGACAATTATTGCATAAATATTTATAAACTAAATACAAATATAAGCTAAATTTCTTAAAAGATTTGTGACTGAGAATTTTTTAAACTATATACTTAAATTCATACTCAAAACATACTCAAATTCTAAAATATTTTCTTTTTTGAAAAATGTTTAATTTTTTAGACCCTTAAGAATAATAAAAAAATGGAAATTTCTTTTCTAACAAATAGGATCATCAAATTGATCAATACATATTTTAAAACTGTTACTTTCATTTGTCTAATTTCAAGTCATTTTAATCATTATATGTTTTAAATGATTGTTTCAGGGTATCTGTTGAGGTTAATCAATTCTTTTGTGAAAAAAGTATTTAAAAATTTTAATGAAAATTATGCGTTTTGAATAATTCGAAGATTTAAAACATTAAATAAAACTTTATGATCACATTGTAGTGCCCTACTTACTGACACTGTTTGTTCATTTTATTTATGTAATCTTTGACTTTTGTGTTCACTATTTTTTTGTTTTTATTTTTTGTTGTACAAGAAAAAGAAAATCATTATTATTTATAAAGAAGAAGGAGAGGAAGAAAAGATATATAAAGAAAAAAATATTTGGCATTATATATTATATTAAATCATGATATAATCTAAAAAAATCTTAAATCAATAAAAACAAATTAATATAATTTCCAAGCAATTATTTACCGACGAGAGAAGAATTCGAAAACAAAAGAAAATTAACGAATCACAAATATACATCGACAACAAGGAATTAATCGAAGGAAGTAACGTTACTTGCCGGCAAGCAAATACAATTCCTCGATAGAATTTTGAACAATTTCTGTAGAATCTTATCAGTTAGCTGAAGACGTACTAATTCTATCGAAAAGTATCCACGTCTCAGTTGATCAATTTAACTTTAACGTTTCCTTAATAATCCAGTGAGTTATTTTGTCGAACAATATTTTTGTCTGTTAAAACTAAAATATTAGTTTCAGTTTTGTTGTCAATTCATTTTATTACTTCTTTATACATTACATTAAACAAATTCATCAAACCACTTTCCGTTTGGTGAATTCGTTTAATTTAATTCCGCTCTATAGTTAAGAGATAAAGGATTCATCATTATAAAAATATAAAGAAGTGAATCTTTTATTTCTTACACACATCTTTACACCAATTTGATTTTTTTTGTTTGTTTGTAAAAATATTGTATGTTGGTAAGAATTGTACTCCCTCCTAGGTTTAATGTTTTAAATCTTCGAATTATTCAAAACGAATTGAAAATGATATTTATATATAACTTTTTAAACACATAATTTAAAGTATTTTCATTAAAATTTTAAATAACAACACTTGGTATGGAAAAAGATGAATTAACATACTTGTATAATGTTTATTTATAAATAATATGGTATATAATTTAGTGGCTCGTTAAATAAATTACAATATAAATTGAGTATATATAAAATTTAATAGTTACAAAAAATTGATTGAGATGATATATTTTATTTATAAAAAATGTGAGTCATAAGTACAAAAAGTTTAGGAAACATTGACATAGGATGTAAATATATCATCATAATTTAGATAGACTCTTCTCTATAAATACATAAAACTATAAAAAAAATCAGCACTTAAAAATAATCTTCTCAATTAAATGGAAGAAAAAATTTTCAAATAAATTTATTCTAATGTACACTTTGTCGATGTAAATTACTAGGAACTATTGTAATATCATAGACAAATATTTTATGTAAAATCTGTTTCATAACTAATTTCATTAATTTTTCTTTTTTATCCTTTTAAAAAGATTATAATTATTGAAAAATCTTCGAATGTTCTGTTTTTAATGATAATAATTGAACATAATCTCAGAATATCTGTAATTTTTAAAACATTGGTAATCATAAAACAAAAAGTAATAAAACTTAATGTTCTAAAATATAAAGATTTCATTAGTTAAAAAAATAGATTTCCTTCCGTAGAAATTATTTTGCCAATTGTAAAATAGAAATAAAATAGTCATTGTGAAATAAAAGGTTTTATTTTATCATAATAGTGTTTTATTGTCATTTTTTAGATTAAATTTTATTTAAAAATGTTTTTGAAAGTAATATTGGAGATTGTAAGAGAGCCTTTTGTCTATATGAAAAAACAAATAATATAACATAAATTGTGACAAATTGAAAGTAAAATAGATTCAACTTGTTTACTTCATATAATTTGTTCCTCTATATTATTTTAAATTTTCATTGTAATGTATCTGGTATAAATAATAATAATAATATTATAATCAATCCTTAAACAAAGGCAAACTGAAAAAGAGATGATAATTTAAAACTTCCAACTTAGTAACAGAGAACAGGCAAAATTTAGAAGAGAGTTTAAAATGAAAAAGAATTTCCCAAAAAACCTTCGAAAAAGAGGTATATTAGGGTATAAAAGTATTAAAAAATATTAAATTATACAGGACAAAATTTATAGATTTATTAAAACTGAACACTCGAAGGAATAATTTTATGATATTTTTCTTACAGTTTTTAAGATTAACTTTATTACGGCGTTTGTCTTTACAAATGTTTATAATTTTTTTTCTAATTTTAAACTCTTCAAAAAAAATTCAGTCATTTTAAATATTTTTATTGAATCAAGAAGAACATTGTAGTACATCCTTCAAGATATACTGAAAATCATCAAGTGCTAAAGAAGAAGAATTTTGCAACTTAAAGACGTGTTTGGTGGTGTATTTATATTCATTGATATCGAATTATCTCTTATTTTTGAAGGCCTTGGCTGATCCTTCTTGGTTCTCAGTTTTAATATGTTGTTAAGAAAGTCCTTGTAATCGTTTCGGTAACTTTATTTGATACAAAAAGATACCTACAAAAAGACAACAGAGGTAAAAATGAATGTAAAATCTAAATCTTGTATCCTAAATCTGAGGTCCAAGAAAAGAAAAATTCCTTGTTTAAAAATAATCAAATAATTTTATTTATAAAATTACACAACTCTAAATTACACAAACTTTAAAATAAGATTGTAAAATATATTTTAAAATAAAATAACAAATAAAATATTTTCAATTAATTTTTTATTTGGAAATTCATCATTGAAATTATACCGGAAAAGCGACCTCTTCCTTCCAATAGGAACTATGAGAATTAGTGTATTTGTTTTTCCTATATGAAAAATCATCCGAGTGTATAAAATCCAATATAAATTTGACATTATCAATTTCTTAAAATTAATGTAAAATTATGAATTAAGAAAGGACATAGTTTATATTAAAAATATTTTATGCCAAGTTATAATATTCTTGATAAATTGATTGTTTATGAATATTATTTCAATTTGAGTTTTGATAAATCTGACTTTTTTTTGATTGTATGCAATTTCTGATCGTTTGAAAAATAAAAGTTCAATTGATTTTGAATTCTGTGTTTTCTTTCATTTTTTCTGAATTTAAAAATTAATTTCTGCTTTAACACGATAATTCATTTCCATAATTTTTGTGTTCGCAAAGAATCCAAAAGAAATATCATTAATATTACTCCCAAAAATTTGAATTGCTGCGATGAAATTTTGAAAAATTTCATGTCGATTCTCTATTCTCTCAAAAGTTCTCTTAACAAACTGAATATCAACAATGTCTCGGTCGTTAAGAACCATCACAATCTTTCGCCTCTTGTCTATTTGATTATTAAAAATTCAAACTCTGTGACATTGAAGATGACGTTCATCAATATTGAGGAACTGAACGGTTCTCAGAATCATTTAAACCCGAATTTGGACAACAATCCTCAACACGGTGGTTTGCGTATCGCCTAATCGAGTTTTAATTCGTGTTCTCTATCGACGACTGTGGCCATCTTTCAATCACAGCAGAGTTTGTTGCGCCAAATAGTGTCTTGTCGGAGAAGTTGAATATCCGAACGGGACTGTTTAATCAGTTGACTCACGGTGACTCGTTTTGCAGACACAGGAATTTCCAGTCAATCGATGTCGATGAAGGCAGTCTCGCTAACACCGAGTCCGAGTTAAGGAATTATATGGTTGTTATCACAAAAATTTGAAATAAATGTACCTAGCACGATGGTGGAAGAATTCCACTGCGTAACCTTGCTTGCTCCAATCAATTCTCGGGGCAACCTGAGGGCCGGGCAGAACAGCGAGAGTGTCCAGAAATTTATAGGATAATTGGAAAAGTCATGGACACATAAATGGACAAAACAGAGCAAGGCTAGCAGATTTAAAAAAAAATTTATGTCAACAGTAACATTGTATGGCGCTCTACATGCTAGTTGGCTCAAACTAAAGTGAATAGTACTCTTATAACTGAGAAAATAACTACATTTTGGTTGTTAATCTTCGACCTTTTCGTACAAGAATTGAAGGACACTATCATATATGTATGCACAATAAGGAAACTACTGCATATGTATTCACAGAGTGTAAATACAGTTATGAGTTTATGAAATATAGACACAATTTGATCATTTTCATTTTAGTGGACTAGTTAACCCAGTATCGGTATTTTACGATACACATTGATACTAAGTGTATCTATCTGTCATTATTGGACAGGGTAGTTCTTCAGTTTTTTTGTGTCGTGGCAAGCCATTTTAAATCTGATAGGTGAAAATTGTCCCTGTTACACAAAGGATAACATAGACTAGCACCACAAAAACCTTGACCATGACCTTGGCAGAAGCTTTTCAAAATGGCATAAGCACAATTCAGGTACTTTTGTGCATTAATAGAAAATACCACATTTTCTCTTTACTTTTTACTTGATATCGATTGACTCTTAAGGGGTTATAATTGTTTTGAAACAAATTTTACTTGTGACACAAATAAATGATCTAGTAATATTCTTGCTATTATTAACAAATATGTCAGATAAATCAGCGTTATTAGAAATAACCTGAAGAAACTCCGCCAGATATTTTCAAAAATGCGTTCAAAAAATTAATACTACTTATTGATCAACAATAACAAAGATCTTAGGAATATAAATTTATGTTAGTTTTTGAAATGACAATCTTTGATCTTAACTCAGTTTAAGACTTGATAAAGTTCTTTGTGATTGACCGTAACTCAGCTTCTTTTTCATCACATATAAAAGCATTGATTATTTGAGAATTATGAAAAGTAGGCTAAAATTTTCAATTTGCCAAATAATTTTTAAAAAGTTTAAATTTAAAACTTTAACAAAAATTAAATAATTACATAAAACATAACAAATACATAAACTTTATAAAACCAAAAAATGATTTCTTAAAACACTTAAGAACTGCATAATAATTAAAATAAACGAAAATTGTTTGTTTAAAACGTTAAAATTAATTAAAACCGATATATTTAAAAAAATAAATATTAGTAAAAAATTTTGAATAAAGAGATACATCAAATTGATTTTTATAAAGATAATAAATTCAGTAAAATTTATAATGTAAAACGAAATTATTTTTAAAATAAAAAGTTTTTTATAAATTAAATTGAAAATAAATTAAATATTTTTTAACAAAAGTATTTCATTTGAGAAATAAATTTTAATAGTAAAAGTTAATTAAACTTATATAAAAGTAGAAATTTGATTTTAAAGAAAATTTTATTAACAAATTTTGATGCAATTATTAAATTAACTAAACAAGTTAATAAAAAGTCTAGTTACAATTTAAGCGCAATTTCCTTATGTTATTCGGTGCCCAAATATTAAAACGTTTATATCAATATTTGGCTATGATTAATCTTTTGTTACCGAACGAAAGGATATTTTTGAAAACTTTCTTCGGCAATATTGTTCTAAATTATTGCAGGAATCGATTGGTAAATGTTTCAAGTCGCTAAGTGGTCTGGTTGCCGAGATATAGGCCAAAACTGTATTTTTTCGAAGTTTTTTGGCTTTTCCAGGAAATCAATAAAGGAATTCCGGGAATTTTTTTGGCCCACAATCATCCTCCAAACTTGCTTAACATATTTGCTTTTGGAACTAGCCCTCGATATTGCTTCGTTGAGGAGGAGATACGACTTAAAGCTGCGGACACACATCCATCCATCTATCCACACAGAAATAACCAATTAATAATCGCAATTGTCAGTATGGAAATTGCGCTAAAAATTAATTAAATTTGTGTTTATTTCACATAAATAAAATTTTGTATGAAATTACGATTTTTAATTCTGAATCAAACATCATCAACGATAATGTCAATGCAGCTTACAAGTATCTTCACATATCTGTATGGCTTAGCGTATGCCCCTGACTACGAATTCGGCCACACACGGTAATTCATTAGGTTATGATTTATTAAAGTTATAATTACAATAAAAATTTTCTAACCATGATAAAATCTTAAAAAATGTCCTATACCTGTCTTGAGTAGTTTATGCTCAATGAGAGAGCATAAAAAATTACTGATTTCTGACTTTTCTAATATCAACCCTAACCTAAAATATTTAGCTTAAAAGTTAAGTTTTGCTTAAGGGAAAACCGTTACATATTTGTATTCAAAAATACATTGGAATTTCAAAATACATTTTATTTTCTTTTAAAAGTTTTTTACAAAACTTTGCAAACCCTGAATTTAAATCATTGAAAAAATACTTTTTGAGTAGATACAAATCAAATTTAAACAATATCAGAAGCATATATTCCTTTGAAATTAAAAGCAACGTTTTTTTATGTATTAATTTCGACTTATAAATTACAAGTTTATTTATTCAATTTTCACAAAAAGAAATTCATCAAAGTTATTTTTTAATTAAACTGATTACCACAAAATATGTGCTCATGTTATTACCCTTACTATGACTACTACTTACTACTTACTATTGACTTTCGTAGGTCTGATCTTGATCCTCTTGAACTTAAAGAATAAATTGAAACTTTTCAAAGTCAAATTAGTTCAGAAATAGAAATGTGATAGAAATATGAGTGATTATGATAAATTATCATAATTATTTTAAATAAATTAATAATTTTATAAATGTATGTAGTATAAAGTAGCAACATCTTTCGTAAACATTTTTTTGATTAAAAAAATTAATTTAAACTTCTTAAAATAATATTATCAAATATTTCTAAAATAAATTAAAATTTGTAATTTTATAGATTGTAAATGAAAAATAAAACACTGCAATTAGTTTTTTATTTGTTTGACGTTCGTTTTAATAATATCAATATTATTGATAATAAAAATATTTCTTATAATAATAAATATATCTATAATTATTATTTAAATTTCTAAATATTAATTAATAAAGTTTTAATAAAAAATAAATTTAAATTAATTAAAATTAAAAATAAACAATTACAAATTTCGGATATAAAAATGAGAAATTAATTAATTTAAATAAACGAAAAATATTTCCATTAAGCTCAGTGTTATTTTACAAATAAATGTAAAATATGGTTTTTAATATTTTAAAAATTTAATACGGATTTTATTTGAAAAACAGCTTAATTTGTCAAGTTTTAGTTTATTTATTATTTTATTAATATTTAAAGTTAGCAAATGATTGATGGATTGGAAAATCTTGGCTTTCAGATTACCTGGACGTGTCATTTTTATCATTTCTCACAAAAAATCTTTTAAGATTGCTTTTTTACCATTTTTTAAATTTTTACTCTCTGTCAAAACTTTAAATTCTCCATAGTTAGACTTAGATTTCCTCTTTAAAATATGATTTTTCTTTTTAAATTTTGTATATGGTTTTGAAATTTTACCTTCACTTTTAATCGCCGTTTCTCGAGTTATTTGAACAGATTTATTATTTTTTGCCGAAAATTCATTTAAGTGAAACACTATTTAAATTCAAAATACTCAACTTTTAAAATTTTCTTTTTATACAAAATTATTTCTCTATTTTTTTAGTTTCAATTTTTTGAATCGCTAAAAAATTCACTATTTCATTCTTTTTTTAAAATGTTTTTTCATTTGTCATTTTAAATTGTGACAGAAACAGTCACGTACCATTTTTTAATTGATACATATAAACAATGTATAATTAATTACATTAATTATTAAATTTTTTTTCATTCACAAATAATCAAAACATTCACACACACACAAACATTTACCACCACACGCACACACACCAAAATCACAAAAAACTCGACTTAGTCACACATTTAATACTCTCAACTGAACACAATTTCAATAATATTTTCTCTGTTATTTATTTTGGAACTACAACAATCAATTTGAAAGGCATAAAATACTCACTCATTATATTTTAAGTTAATTACTTAATTTACTTACTTATTTTATTTATTTATTTATTCTTCCGTTCGGTCAATCCAATAATCTCCCGCTCCAATTGATATTTCAAATATTTAAATTTGATTGAATTAATGACTTTGTATATTTGAGTCTTTTTAGTTTTCAATGAATTTTCGTTCTTTAGGAATTTTACTATCTTTTTTTAAGCTTTCCATTTCTATGAAATTGTGCTGAATATTTTAAAACTTTTATTGCCTAACAGAATTTCAAATTCAAAATATTGATTAACTAATTATTTATATAATCAAATTTGAATAATTTAAAAAAAATATTAGTTTTTTATTAAATCAATTATAAAATTTTTTTTTAAATTATTGGCTTTTCAAAAATCAACTAAAATTTAAAAATTATTAAGTTATATTATTTTAAAAAGAAATTTAAGGATTTTTATCGAATTAAAAGACTTAAATAATGATTTTTTTTCGATCAATACCAATTTTGATTTATAAAAGTCGTATTATGGATTGTTCAGAAAATGATCCAAATTGTAATAATGAAGATTTTAGGATATCTTTTCATAGTAACATATTTTGAAATGTATTTTGATGTATTAATTTTCTTTTACATTTATTATGTAATCTCCTTACTTTATTATTTGAAAAATTTGTTAAACATTTACGAAAAATTAAAAGTGGAGAAAAATTTGTGAGACTTTAAATGTATTTAAAGGAAAACAGAAATACAGATTGTCTTTATGCAATGTGAACGTCACATTATTGGACTCCTTAACTCCATTCTAAGTTTTCCAGTAGTTCTGATAAGGTTCGACATTGAAGGGAAGGGTATTTATTCAATAGAGATTCTAAGAAAACGTTAATTACTTTTATTTTCAACCAAACTTTTAAATATTGCCATTTTGTAGAGTAAAAGTCTACATGCAACTTAATTTTTTTTATGTTTAACTTAAAATTTTGATTGTAATTAAATCAATATTAACATTAATTCTCTTAATGTTTCGTGTATTGTATAATTTAAAACTCTTAAGAAGTTGTATTAAATTATAAAATTCTATATTTATAAACCTCCTATCTCTACTTTTATTCGGCATCGTTATTATAATTTTCAACTTTGTATTTATCGGTCTGTATACTTCTTTCTATAACATTTGTCTTTTAACATAAATCGAGACATGATAACTTTGATCTTCTTAATTGTTGTTGAGAATGTAAATGAACAAGCATAATTTTTATGCTTCACAATTTGTATTAATTGAATACTTAGAATATTTCGCAATCCTCAAATAATTTTAAGCTTCTTATATATAGCAAAAGAGTAATTATATAATTATAATTATAATTTTAATAATCATAATAATTATTATTATAAATTTTATTATTATTTAAAGAAAGATAGTAAATGTAAAATATAATTAAAAATCAACAGTTTATTACTACCAGAATACAATTTGTATCACTGGATGAATTAAAATATACATTTTATTGTATTGTACAAAAGATACATTATACATTAACAATTAATACTTTAATATGTATTTTGAATAATTTACAAAATAAATTACAAAAAGAAAAGAACTAATTTTACGATTCATTTATCGTCAACATATTATTTAGTTTCATTATGTATCATTTCTTCATCTTCATGTTACAGTTGCAGTTTTATCTTTCTTATTTTTTTGTCTTAAAATTTGTATCTCTTTCTAGTCGCCCTAAATCGTCACACATCAAGTTATACACTGACTACCATTTGTCTTTGAATTTGAACAGCATTTTGAGAGGAAAATTTTCAATTCCAAAAATGCAGTAAATGGTCTAAGAGGAATTTACAGATTCTCGCCCACCAAATTTTGATTCAAATGGCCTCAACAAGCAGTCTTTCAAATGATAAAAGAGTGCCAATATTGTGGATGCATAGTTTGATGAATGGCATAAATATTTGTTTTGGTAAATTATCAATAAACTTTGACTTTAAATTTACAAATTTCATACTTGATGACCTAATATAAGGAAAAGATTAATAAATTAAAATTCATGAGATATTTATCTGTTCAAGACCTTCATTAATAGCTGAACTGACGAAAATTCTTTTTAAACTTTCTTTTGTTAAATAATGAAAAAAATAGAGTATTTTTATTATTGCTTATTTTTTTAAAGTACTGTAAGTACTAATAAATTTAAGAAAAAAACAATAACAGCTTAAAAAAGTATTTATTAATTAATAGAAATTAATAAAAAAATCTATATGAATATTCCACTTTATTTTAATTTTTCATCATATAAATATTCAATTTGTTGTAATTAGTAAATTTATTTATATTTTCCCTTAAGATATTATGTATTTTCAATAAATTAAAAAAATAATATTTATTTTTTATAACTATGTTTTCTATTATAAAAATCTTTAATAATTAATGATTTTATAAATAAAACAAAAATAAAGAAAGAATAGCTGAATTAATTTTCGGTTTTTTAAAATTCCATAAATCCAAACTTTTGAAACTAAAATTTAATGATAAAATAAGAAATAAAATTTAATTAAATAATTTTGACAAATTTATTAATTTAAATTTGGTCGAAGAGTCAATTTTGAGTTTCCAAATTTTTCGATATTCGACAGTCTATTAACAACGTAAAACGTTTATTATTTATATATGTTAACCGAATATGGAATCCGAAACTGCAAATATTTATTCTTGTAAAATTTCTTAAATATAATTAGAACTGCCTCTAAAAATCTGTAACAAGTAAAATAATTCAATTAAAAATTTTTTCTGTGATGTTTTTGCCAATTCTTGTTTATCGATTGAAGATTGTTTATTTTATATTTTTTTACAATTAAAACAAAAACTATTTCCTGAGCTACATATTTTTTTCGATTTAATAGAAAACTTTAATAACACTTTTTTGGGAGAAATGATATTCGATGAAAAATTTGTTATTGTAAATTATATATCAAGTGAGTGATTGTTTTTTTTCTGAAAAGATTTTTTCAATAATTAATTTATAATTTTTTTAAATTAATAAACATCAGAAATTATTAATTTATTGATTTACAAAATCTATTAATTAGGGATATTTAAGAAGAAAAAATAATATAAATATTTTTCAATTACAATTTTCTTTAGATAAATTGCAATTTATTTTTTAATTTTTCAAATTATTTAAGTAAATTGAATACTGTGTGGTAAATAATTACAAAAAATAATCATCGCCGAGTAATCATTTCTTTGAGAAGGATTTAAATTAAACTCTAAACATAGAAAGCTAATTCCGTATTTAATTTCCGTACGTACTGTATTCTCAATTTTTATTTTTTTTAAAGATTGGTTACCAAAACATATTTATAAACTGATTTTTCAATTAACTTTTGCTTTGCATTTCCTCTTAACCTAAGATCATCAATTTTGCAGCTTGTTGTTCAAAGTTTACCAATCGAAGAAGAAATTGATTTTGACCTAAATTGATACTCATCATAAAATATTGCATCAGAAGCCAAAATAAATATAGGTTACGATCCGCCTTATATCTCCACACTTATGACACTCATTCTAATGTTTGGAGAAGGTTGTTTGGTTTTTCGTTGAATATTTATCTGGTAAACCATTTGTATGAAAATTGTAAGACGTCAGATATCCCTTTTATCAAATTACCATGTATAACTAAACTAAAACAGTAAAAGAGTTACTTTAAATCTTTATTCTTTAATGGCAATAGCAGAAAACTTATTTTGAAATACTAAAAAACTTTTTTTGGTCAGAGTAGACCCTATAAATGGACAATCTGACCACAAATTTAACGCAAACAGACCTTTCTCTGTAGGATGTATAGAAAGAAAGTTTACTCATGCAAACATATATCTATTTACAAAATAAGATAAGAGATATAATTTTATTTTATTTTTTTATTTTACGGTGGTTTTATCATAATATTCAACATCTGTGATTTTTTGAAATTCATAAAACATTTTAATTTTAATTTGTCTTTTTCAATGATAAAAATAATAAAGTATAAAATTAATTAAAAATATTTTATAATGAGTCTGCTGTACTTTTTTGATAGTAATCAATGCGCTATAATTTATAATTTAATACCAAAAACTATCAGCACAATGTAAAATTTATTGTCACATTTGTCGAAACTCGTAAATTGTCGAATATGCAGTGGAGTCGAGTGTACTTTTGCGTAATTAAAGTTGTTAATTTTGCAAAATCTTAATCTCAAAATCAGGATTTTTGAACAATCATCATCAAGTAGATCGAGGAAGATTGTAGATAACAAAGAAAATAGATAACTATCAAAGATAGAATTTCAAAGTTTTTGCTATTTTGATTCACAACATCAAATAAAAATATCCTTTAGAATTAAATATATTATAAAACAGTATATTTTAAAATGGTATTTACAGTTTTTTGAAATAATTTTGTGAGGAATATTTTAAATTGTTTGAATGTGTAAATGTATGGATGCTGTATGTTGATTTAACTTAAATCAACATACAGCATCCACACATTTACACATTCAAACAATTTAAAATATTCCTCACAAAATTATTCAATGATTATTTTAATTATGTTCGAATAGTCAATCCTTTAAATTTAATAAAGAAATACCAATTTCTATCTGGGTGGGAGAATCACCATTCTAAATTCAACATACTTAAATCATTTAAGTCAAAAAAATGCATTTTATTTTTTTTTAATTTAAAGGATTGACTATTCGGACATAATTAAAATAATCATTGGATAAGTTAATATTTTTAATTTCACAACTAAAATTAAGTTTAATAATTTTTTGTAAAATTTAAATTAAATGCATTTTTAATAATTTGATGACATTTTTATTATTTTGGGATTTATTGAGAAATGGTAAAAATCATTATTTTTTAATTAATATTTTTAGAGGTTAAATATTTTAAAAAATAATTTAGAAAAATTGTTCGAATAATCATGATTAAAAACAGAAATAAGAAAACCAATTAGAACGATGAATGACCTTCTGAGAGTCTTAATGACTCTAAATGTAATTGCAATAAAGATTCAAATGAGACCTGTCTAATATTCTTAATAAATTTGAAGATCACATCATATTATAAGTAAATTATAAATAAATTAAATAATTTAAGACTTTAAAATTTTATAATTTAAAATTTTGGATGGGAAAAATAATGTTTCTATACTTATTAATTATTTATTAATGTTTAATTAATTAATTAATTAATTTGTTCATTTACTTATTCATTTATTTTATAATACTTTTTATAATGTTTTCATTTTTGTAATTTAAATTTTTTCTGTCTATTAAAAAATTATTAAAAAAAAGAATATTTTATTTTTTATTTAAAAAAAAATAAAGAAACAAATCTTCAATAAATCATATTTTATTCAAATTGACAAGCAATCAAGGAAATCATTTGTTTAAATAATTTAATAAATTTCTTAAATTAATTTTTGTTTGAATTATTCAAAAATAATTTTCTTATTTAAAATAATTATATCAGTTAAGGAATTTTTAATAATTTATTAATCAAAAAAATTCTGTCAAAAGTTTTATTTGAATTTTATCATTCATTTAAAATGTTTAAATTTAATGGAATTAAATTAAATTTCGAAATTGTAACAATAAAGATTAATATGTATTAATTTTTTAAGTTATTGTAATAAATTAATTAAATATGAAAAAAAAGAGAAACATAACATTGTTACTAGAAACAGTTTTTTATTGTCTAAAAATGTTCCTAAAATAGATTAATAAAATATTTTCGTAATAATTATAACGTAAACGATCGCTTTATCAGTAGTCGCATTTTAAACTTAATAGTAATACTAAATTTTTTATTAATTCTTTAACCTTTTATATTAAAAGTACAAGTAGTATATTACTATTTGGTACATGTACCCATTTCTCCATTTCGATCACAAGACATTTCATTTCCACCTATTCTTTTTTAAGAAAACTAATTCTTTTATTAACATATAAATACTTTTTAATGCTGGACTTCTGATACATATAGAATCTACTCAACTGCTCACAAAAAAGATTTGGCAATGAGAAAAAACAGTAAAAAGATTTTTTGTTTTTTTCAAGAATATAAATAATTTTAAAAAAATGATATGCAACCGAGAATTGTGCGAATATTTCAAATTTATTTTCTGCTGTTCAAAATAAATGATTAATAAATCTAAAAAAAATAATTAAAAAAATAATCAAAAATTTAATCCTGAAATATTAAAAATTAACAAAATTAAAAAATAAAGTATTAATTGAATAAAAAGAAGTAAAGACATATACGTCTTTTTATGTCATACAGTAATAAATTTAATATATTTAAAATGTAGAAACGCAGAAAATAAAAAAAACAATTTGATCTAATAATTTACTAGTTCAGTAAAGTATATATCAAAAGGGATTATTTTTTTTAATTTTTATACATCTTACTATATTTTAACGAAATCATCTTTCAAAAGGTAATGTATATTTTTCAAATATACATTGTAAATTAAGATGTTACCGAAAAAATTAACGTTTTATTCATCTCTTTCCACCAACTATTCTATACATTTGTTTCATCCACAATCAAGTCAGAAAACGATTGCCAGAAATACAAAGGTTTGTCAGAAAACAGTTTCTAACAATATTAAAAACTTCAATGAGAACTTGAACGTTTTTAGAAAAATTGGTTCGGGAAGAAGAAAGGCAAATTGTAGCGAGAAAACAGTTCGGAAAATAAACAGTCTTTGGATTTAAAAACGTGTGAAGTTCAAACAGTACCACACCGGAACGCTAACAAAAACGTAAAGGCGCCGCAGCAAGCCGGAAAGTTTAAATCTGGTTTTCTTGCGAAGAAAAAATGTTGCATTATGGATAATGAGACTTATGTGCTCTGCGAGTTTTCCCAGCTACCTGGATAAGAATTTTACTCTGATACTAGGAGAGGAGGAGTTGAAAAAAATTTTAGAGGCAAAAAAAATCTAATTTTCTTAAAACATTTCTTGTTTGGCAGGCTTTATGTGGATGCCGTAAAAGGGATAAAGGCTTTGTCGAATCAGGAACAATAAACACAGAAGTCTATGTGAAGGAGTGCTTGCAAAAGCGTTTATTAACATTCATAAATCAGCACGGAGGTTTTACTTTCGTTTGGTTGGATTTGCTATCGTGCCAATGTGGTAAGGCAGCCAAAGAGTGGTACGTAGACAATAACGTTGATTTGGTGCGAAGAGAAGCAAACCCACCAAATTTACCAGAGCTTCGCCCAATCGAAAGATATTGCGCCTGGTAAAAAGGCAATTAAAGACGACAAACAAGAGGGTACATACAATTGCAGATTTTCGGAACATGTGGAATAATGCAGCCAAAAACGTGACAGAAATTACAATTGCAAGTCTAATGGCAGGCATTCCGGAAAAGCTCGCAGAATTTATTTAAAAAAATAAATAATCTTTCTTAGCTTTGGATTTATTTTGTTGGATTTATTTTCCTAAAATAGGTTATTTAATAATAAAAAATTACAAAACAGTAGAAGATAAACAGAAAAAAAGTTTTCTTATTTCTTATATACCGTGTAAAGTCTTTGAATTTGATTTTAAATTGAAAAAAAAGAGTTTCCATAATTTCTATACATCCCGTTTACATGCATTTATTTTATAATTTAAAAGAAAAAAGGATGATATTCTTGTAGCTTCTCTGTTAAAATATGTTACATTCCATAATAAATCTGTATATTATAAAATAAAAATGTGATTTTGGTTGCCTTTCTTTGAAAAAGAAGTATACTTGAAGGTGTTTATATTTTTTTATTAAAAACCCTGAGCAGTTGAAAAAGTAAATATTGTGTATCTTTGAATATTTATTTAAATGACAAGGGGGATATATTCGTATTTTATCATTTTAACACAATAGTTTTCAAAGACTCTTTAATTTTACGGATACTCTGGATATGTAGAATCGGAATCATACGATTCAAAAAGAAGAAATAGAAAAATTAAGAAAACTTAAACATACTTATAAATACCATCGTTTCTTAAAATAATATCAAATTTAAGATTCCAAAGTATTTCAAACAAATTCCAAACAAAAAGTCTATTTTAAAAAGCCTGATTTGGGCATATATTTCAAATATAAATATATTTTTAATAAATATATATATATTAAAAAAACTTTAAAAAATTTTTTAAAAATATGTTTATTTATTACAAAATATTTATGTTAATTTTAAAAATATAAATCACAAATGCCAATGTATAAATAATACTTGTGTAAATATATAAATAAACTAAAATAATTCTTTCATTATAATTATATAATGCATTACTAAATTAGTTCACTTTAAGTCATTAAATTTTTTTTACCTTTTTCTTTCTTTTTTTTCTTTTCTTCGTTAAATAGTTACAATAATATTCTACAAAAATATTTTATTATTTTATTAAACTATTACGTAAATATATTTGAACTGAAATACATTTTGACAACTGCTTTAATCTTTTTAACATTTCTTCTGCCCCCCAAATATGTAGAGTATCGCTAACATACAACATATTTTTAATAAGACATTTCATAGCTAATTTTCTTTCAATCTATGAAAAACTAATTAATTAATTAATTTGCAAATCCATCATGAAAGAATTTCGACAATATAAATTATCTATTTAAAGAATGCAAATTTTCCATTATAACTTACAATTTTAATAAAAGTCTAATTAGTTACAATACATCTGGGAGATGAGATTTATTCCAATTAATGGGTTGGTTTAATATTCCATAAAATTTAAATCTATAATATATTTATTGAAAATATTCCTGCCAAAATAATATTCCATTTAAAGCTTTATTAATTGTTTTTTGATTATTTTCCAAATTAAAATTTTTCTTTTAGTTTCCTTTATTGTAAATTATCGATAATTAACAAAAAAAAGAAATTTAAATTATGAATGGAAATTTTTCTTACAAAAATATTGATGAGTTTTGTTGTAGATTAATCGAAAAAGATACTTAAAAATAATTATTTGTTCTTTTTTTATTTATATTATTTTTTTGTAATAAGAAGGATTTTCGAATATATAAATAAATATTTATAATTATTATTGAAAATATTGAGTTTGCAACTAAGTCGTGTAATTTTTTTTCAATAAGTGAACTTAACATAATTTTTGTCAACAGATTTACAGCAACAGACCAAATTTATTTTCTTGTGTTTTAATTTAGCAAACAAAATGAATTAATTTATTATTTAGTTTTGATTCTTTCCTTATTTTAAAATGGATGAACAAAAAGTGCATTTCTGACACAGAAAAGTATGTTTCATATCCGGAAATAAAATTTTGATTAAAAGGAAGTCTAAAACTTGGTTTTTCCAATTTTTTCCTGCTGATATAAAACAAAAGAAACAACGATCATTTGAAAGTAATAATACTCTTATCAAGGTCAGTATCGATTTAGATCCTTATAGAGCAATACATAAATTCAAGCTCAATTAGCTGCAATTATTCAATAAAATATTTAGATTAAGGAATAACATTAACATTCGTAATTCACTATATAGACTCAACAAAACTGATACCGAGAAACGAAATAAATTGGAAAGTTTATAACAACGTTAATTTGAAAAGATCATGATTGATTCAAGATGAACAAGTCGAAATGACATCAAAAGAAACTTACTGTTAATTTTAATTGGATTATAAAAGAATATTAAACTTAAAAATTAAACTCTAACAACTAAACCGATCTATTACTTCAAATGTATATGTTTGTTAGATTAAGCAATGTACTTCAAGTTCTTCTGGCTTTAGTTTCATTATATAGAAGATAATGACAGTAGGAATCTTGTTAATCCATTCGTGCAAATCACTACCTAAAAATGTACTCCTACCATTTACCAGCGCTTAATTGAATTTCACATTGTCCTTCATGGCAATGGGCAGGAATCACATTGTGCCAAATCCTTTCCTCAGCAATCGCAATGCTTTGTTTTAATTAGACAGACGGATTCTTCTAGTTTTCGTCAGTTCTAGGTTGATCGCTAATCGTATAACGTAGATGAAAAATACCGAAAAATAAGACATTTACTAGAGTCAATCCTTTTACCAACATTATTCTTATACTAGAGGTTGCTCATCTTAGAGACCAACTGTAGACATTGGAACGACTTAAAACTAAATTTGTAACTGCTAAAATCAGATTTTCAAGGACCATCAGAAAAGCTTTTTACATTACATGAAATGCAATGCTTTTATTTTAACAATTTGCGTCTCTTTCTCCAAACAACTACCTTAATTACAGAGACATGATTATGTATACAAAAAAAAGAAGTCTTTCCAAAACACCCAGTAACGTCTCTGATAACGCTTGTGTTGCAACTATGCGTTGCCAAATTAAAAAAATTTCCGTTTTTAAGTTCAGGAATATTGACGTGATTCCCCTTTGTTTCAATCTCATAATTACCAGATACTTTATGACCCGACTAACTGTTCGCTGGGAACCTTTTGTCCATTCCGTCTTCAAGGATCTGACTTGAATAATTACAACTACTATCAAATGTCCAGAATTGGTAACTTGTAATATTTGTTGTTTTCATTAGTTACCAAAAATTATTGAAACTAGGTTAGGATGTATTTTCACTTTAACAATGTTTTTTCCAAAACTTGCTCCTTCAGGATACAACTTATTTGATTCATTGCGGAACTTTTTAAATGGTAAAATGTTTATTTATACTAATAATGTAAAATCTAAAATGATGTATGGACCTGAAATTTTAATTTTGCGACAAAAACGATATAAAGTTATCGACAAAAACGAACAAAACTTGAAAAAAAGTACTTTTTTATTTAAATCTACAATTACTTAGCTACAACCAAGCAATATAGTAATAAAATATTTCTAATATTATATTTATAATATAACATGTATAAACGTTTACTAATATTTTAGTGAATAAAATAAATTAAAACAAAACACGACGTATAAAACAAGTTTGTCTTTCAACACTTATTTATATATGATAAAAATTTAGTAATTAAAGATAAATAAAAACTTATTTTTTATTATTAAATTTCCAATAAATTCTCATCACACTGTTCCTTAAAAGTTAATAATAACTACTAAATGCCATTATATGACGTTGTGGATAATATTAATCAAATATAATTTAAAAAAAATAATATGACAAAGTGATAATCAAAAATAACAATTTGGCAACTATAATCAGACATGATTCAAAAGTCAATGTACAAGACATTATGCAAGTTACAAGTCAGATTTTGATAATTTTTTGTGTGATTATTGCTGAAACAAGTGTTTTTGATTCATTATCCTCGAAAATTTTTTTTATTTAGATAATCAAAAAAATCATAAGAAATATTTTAAAACATTAGGTTGTTTTAAAAATAATGTCGTTTTTTAACTTTAATCTTTAAAGACAAATCTCAGTGTAGAATCAACTTTATTAATAGAAATAAAAACTGTTAGCATCAATACACATTGCCAACGTTGCACAAATTTATTTATTCCGGTTGCATAAATTTCTGACTTTCTGGAAGCGATGAAATCGTTGAAGGCAGTTTCAGCATCATCTTGATTTTTGAAGTATTTCTTCTGGAGGAAAATGTCAAGATGTTTGAAAAAGTAATAATCAGTATGCGAAAGATCAGGTGAGTATGGTGGATGACTCAAAGTTTCGTAGCCAAGTTCGTTCGACAGTCGTGCGGTGTGTGGCCGAGCGTTATCGTGGAGAAGGATATGTCCATTCATATTAACTAATGCTGATTGTTGTTGTTGGAGTTTCTGGTTCATTTTGACAATTTCCTGGCAGTATCTCTCTATCGTAATTGTTTCTCCTGGATTTAGGAAGTTATGATGATTAAAACCGGTTGCAGACCACCAAACAGTCACCATCATCTTTATTTGGTATGGAAATGGCTGCGGAACTTGATCGTCGTTCAACCATTGAGAAGAACGTTCGGATTGTTGTAGAAAATCCACTTTTCATCACACGTTACAATTGGTCCAGAAACGAATCATTCTTGTTCCGCAAAAGAAGTGAAGATGATGCTTCAAAACGACGCATTTTTTATTGTCATTTAATTCATATGGAATCCATTTATCCAGTTTTTTCGACTTCCCAATATCACGCAGATGGTTTCGAATTGGTGATAGCTAGTTGCTCCGAAAGCTTGCAAACTGTTGTGCGTGGATTTGCTTCTATTAGAGCTTTCAAATGTTCATTTCCAATAGCACGTTTCCGTCCACGCCATCATCATCTTTGAGGGTCTCATCTCCTTCTTGAAATTTTTTGAACCAACATTGTAACAAACGTTCATTTGTGGTTCCATCACCCAATGTACCGTTAATATAACAGGCGGCCTTAAGTTCCTTAAATTTGGTGTCAAAGTCTATTGAAAATACAAAAGTATTTTATTATAAAATTATTTTGATAAATGTTAGCCAAAGAAAAAAATATAAATAATAATCAGGAAACAATCTTTATTTGAATCCATAAAAGAGGGATTGTTTTCTTTAAACCTATAAATTTAGCAATTATCGGTAATTACCATACAAATTTTATTGGAATTCTTGACTTAGAGAGATTTTATATAGGAATTTGGATGTCTTAAACAAGGATTATTTTTCGAAAGTTGTATGACAAATAGCTTCAATTATACTTTCTATTATTTTTTTAACATAATATTTCCATGGTCAAAAATAGAAATACAATTTCGTAAAATAATATTCAAAAATTTTTGCTTTTGACATACTGACTTCTTTCGGATTAATCAACAATCTTTCCTAAAATATCTCAAATGATAACATGGTATTCTATTTTAAATGTTAATATTATTTTCTTCTGAAATTTTAGATTAAAATTTACGTGTTCATTTTATAATATGTTAATTTATATTTACAAAACCATCTCAAAATATACATTTCATACAAAAATCCAAAGATATATCAAGTGTAACCGTTTAATCAAAACCATGAATCCTCTAAAAGTTTATAAGAGAATGACAAAAAATAACAAGTATTATTTCTTAGGTTTTCTGCTACAAACAAATTGATATAAAACATTATTAACAATTTTATTTTTGAGATGGTAAAATGTATTTTCTAATTGAAAATCGTCCATAGACGCTTTTGTAGAACAATATACCATTTATTTTTTAGCAGATGGAATATTCTTCTTCACAAATAATGATTGAAGGGAAATATCGCATCTAAAGTTCATTCTAGTCTCAATGAAATTATTATTTAAGTTTTACAAAATTTGTATTTATTAAATAAACTAAAACTTGAATGTTTTATACTATTGTGATCCTTTTAAGTTTAATGGATATTATTATTCTTAATAATATAAAATTTAAAAATAAATTTTTCACTTAACAAAATATTAATTATTTTATCTTCTTAAAAATCAACACAATCCATTAATAAATGTTGCCTGAATCGTATTTTGTAATGAAATAAAATATATATATCAATTATAAAGAAACAATAGAAAGATATTTTGAAACATTTATATCAATAAATATTTTTTTTATAAAATATACAAATAAAAACTATAAAATAAATAAATAGTTTATTTATAAAAATTATGTATAAAATTAAAATAATTTTTACAATATATAAAAAACTTGAAACTTTTGACCTTTAGATATTTAAATTATTTTTTTAATTAAACTTTTTTAATCAAACATCATTTTAGGGCCGGCCAAGATCATAGTACCACCTCAAACCCAAAAAATTCTTTTAGGAGAAGATGCCATTTTCTATTGTCAAATTGAGGGAAATCCATCCATTTATTTGAGTCTTCTTTACAATGGAATCTCTCGATCTAATGTTATTTCAATACCCAGTGGTTTACTGTTGAGAATTCACAAAGTTCAAATGAGTTACAATCGAAATAGAATAGATTGCAGAGTGAGAAACCCCACGGGAGAAGAGACGAAAACTGCCTATTTAGAAGTAATAGATCCAAACAATGGTAAGTGTCACACGAAAATATATTATAATTAATAAGATGATTGCTTATAAAACCTGACAATCATGTTATAGTTTATTTATATTTGTTGAAAAACAAATATTTCATTATATTATTGATTTATGCGATAAATAAAAGTAAATAAAGGTAAAATTGAAAAACAAATTTAAGTAAAACTGAAATATTATATATATATATATATATATATATATATATATAT
>MQRK01180445.1:109382-129687 GCA_001938485.1 Girardia tigrina
TATATATATATATATATATATATATATCCAAAAATTTTAGAAAAGTAAAATTAAGTTATAGTAAAAACCAAATAAATTTCGAAAATCAGAAGACAATGTTGGAGAAAGGGACTTTATTAGACAAAAGTTTATACTTCCTTTGCTTTCTTCTTATTCTTTGTCATCTCAATTGATTACATACTGCTCAATTGTCATTAATATTACAATGGAGTTTATCCCCGTTGCGTACCACTGAATACGGTATTATTTTATAAATTTTCAAATTTAATATCTTTCTATTTAACATTATAATTAAAAAGTAATGTATCAAATAAAAATCGAAAAATTTCATAAAGAAAAATAAATTTATATTTTGCTTTATTTGATTTTTAATTTTTTCAACAATCCTAAATAAATAAAAATAAGAATAAAAATTTAGAATTTGTTTCCAAAATAATATATAATGTACTAATAAAATATTATTGTCATGGATTTTTGAGCAGACATTATTAACAGTATATAATTTACCAAATTATAGTTTCAGTTTACAAGAAAACAGTTTATAAATAAGTTTTTAATATTGTATTTTTATTTGTAAAATTACTTTTGACTTTTAAATATTATAATTACCCAAGGAAACTAAGAATTCCTTAATTAACTGATGCGAGACAACGCGCCAACTCTGCCAAAACTTGCCGAGTAAAAAATAGACAACTCACAGAAACTCTTAAATTAAGTTATGTAACTTTATAAATGAAAAAAATTAAAACTTACTAAGTAAAAAATTAGACTACACGCCAAAAAAATAGTGGATAAAAAATCGAAAAAATAATAGATTAAACTTTATTCAAAATTCCATACAAACAGTTTTACACGCACTTTAAAATATTATAAATTACTAAATAATTCATCGTTTAGAACTAACAATCGAATCTTTTTATTTCCTTCAACATTGTTTTTAATGGAGTCAGCGCTCTTCTATTTTTATTTGTAAAATTACTCTTGACTCTAATATTGTAATTTTCCAAGGAAACTGAGAAGCGATTAATTAACAAATTGATACGAGATATTTCAAACATTGAAGTTTTGGTCGTGCAAGAACATTCATCTTTTGAGATTCCAAAAAAAATGTTAAACACGTGTTAGAGACAATCCATCAAAAACATTGTTCCGATTACATTTCTTCATACAGGAAACGATGAACATACTCTCAATCTAAAGGGTTTTAAGATTCCATGAGGATTAAAATTACTGCGAAAGAAATATTTGAAGTTTTGACATAAAATCTGATAATCTGAAAATTTCTGTTCAAATATCATTTTCATCTACTTTTTTAAAAGAATTCCAGTGATTTAATAATTATTAATTATTTTTGTATTTTATTACTAGAATGAATATATTACACATAATAATATTATTATTATAATTTTATTTAATATTATTATTATTATTATATTCTTAATGAAAAAAGGTTTTTTTAATAATTTTTTAAAATCTAATTAAAATATTTTTTGCCACAGAAGTCTTGTTTGTATAAAATAATTATTTAATGACAAAATAACCTAATTAATTAATTATTACATAAAATTATTGATCAATTATAACAATAACATTAATAAAGAATAATTTATTTTAATAAATTATTTTACCGATATTTTTTTCTAAAAACAAATTTAATTAAAATTTTGTTTTCTTGAAAATGTTTTTTGATTAAATTATTAATTTAATGAAAAACAACCTAATTACTAATTATTTTTCTATTCATTGATAATTATAAAAAAATATTATTGTATTATTTAATATTATTATAAAAAAATTTTATATTTAAAAATAGTTTATTTTAATAATTATTTCACTGTTATTTCTTTATAAAAAACTAATTAAAATATTTTTTCCTAAAAAGTCTTGTTTGTAAAATGAATAATTTAATGAAAAAATAACCGATTAAAAGGAAAATATATTTAAAAATTCATTATTTAATTTTACATAAATTATAAACGTTTTTTTTACAGTAAAATTAAGAAAAATCATAAAGGCAAGTTATATTTTTCTAGGGGAAAAATCAATATCTTCAGCAATTTTATATAATCGGAAATTATGAAGCAATATTTTTATTAATCTGTGGATTATTTCGCTAAAGAAAAATAAAAATAAAAAAAAACATAATTCTTTATAAATAAGTTGAAATTGCTTTTAATTTATTAAATATTTCTTTTCTCTTTTTTACTTCAAATCATTTTTCTTTTCAAGAAAAAAATTAATTATATTAATCATTGTAGAAATTTTAGGGAAAATAAAAATTTCTTCAATAATTATTTTGTATCTATGGATACAAATTTTAAAAACAAATCAGCACAAAAAAATAAATAAAACTAAAATATTAAAATTATTATAAGTCAAATTTAATTTGAATATAGACACAAAAAGTCTTTATTTTTAATTAAAATAAAGATAAATAATATTAAGATACATTATTTTTCCGCTAAGTTGCAAACTATAAATAAATAAGAGATATTTTACAGTTTTGAAAAAAAAATTAAAACTCAACAACTACAACAAAAAATCAAGATTAATTATTACCAAAGAAAGGAAGCTTTATGAAAAAAAATACCGAAAAAATTCAATGAATTGGAATATGGGAACACAAGCATAGTAGAAACGAAGGCCACATAATTATTTGGAGAGATCATTTGATCGAAACGTAAGGGGTACATTAGTTTTAAAGACATAAACTTGTACAAATGTTAGGACATTTATCGTAGATGTTTCTATATAATTCGAAATAAGATATCAATGATACAAAACACAGCTTAAAATCTATTGATTCATAAAAAACTACGATTTCATCTAACTTCAACAACTGGTAAAGTTTTCTTACTTTGAAATAAGTCATCATTTGTAGTTCTTCCAAAAATTCGTTGTGATCATAAAAAGTTTGTATCACTCAGTTTAATGCAACCCCATGACCCCTAACCGTTCAATAAGCTGTTCATAAGGTTCATAAAAGTTTTGAAGACGTCTTATAGGTTAATAATTTTGAGATAGCATAATATTGCTGTAGTGCTATTAAAATTTTCAAAATAATAAATGTGCGAAACATTAAATAACAATATCGGAAATACTGTTGTTTATATAATTCCGTTTGTAATTAAAAATTATTTTAACAATGCGTTCAACGTTTCTTTCACGCTTTCGTCAACACAATGAGGGTTACTAATCGCGCTATTGATATCGTCGATATTCAGTAGCAGATCTCTGTAATCTCTACGCAATTTGTCTCCCGACTGGCCGAATATGCAAATCTGAGTTTATCATTTCCAGGTGAATGCTTCGATCTGATTCTGGCTATTTTTGACGAGCTGGGACTTCTGATCTTTCAAGCTAACCTGTCGAACCCGACGGGAAGGTGATCTCGGACTACGACCGGAATGAGAAGTGTAACATTGTTGACCCGACGGAAGACTACACGATTGAGTTGTTTGGTACGCGGTTCACTGTAGCGGCGGCTTGAACCACAAATGCATTTTATATATTAAGTTATTTAATAGTTCAAAGAATTGTTTAGAACGTTTTTCTAAATGAATACTTGATTCTTGACATTGAGCTAGTAAGAATAACCAATTATAGGGCATCGTTTCATTGCATTGAAAGTTTCCTTCAGCAGAATTCAGAATGATCACAAATGTAGCTACATTTCGAGAATGAAAAAGATTCCTTTTCAAAAAAAGACAATTCTCTAAGCAAATAAAAATCTCTCAAAAATTCTATTACAAAATTCAAAAATTTCAACAATTTAATCGATTTTTAGTAAATATTTTATTTGAACAACTCGAATTAGATGTCCGATTGAGCTACTTGAGGTTACCAAATAACTAGCTAGTTAAAGAGACTAATATAATATGTTTATCTATGCAGTGAGACTGAGAGATCACCGTGGAATTTTTAACATTTTGGTCGGACTTTATCAAGGTTGTATATTAAAATGATGAATGTTTGAATGATTCAAAAATTCAACGATAACTTTAAAAAGGATCAAAAAGATCCCATAAAATTACATAATTTCAAAATATACCTGAGATTATTTTTTTTATTTTAAAACAAAATTGACGAAAAGGTTTGGTAAAAAATGGCCCGAAAAAATTTGGGCAAAAAATAATTTAGGCAA
The DNA here is from genome assembly GCA_001938485.1 of Girardia tigrina. Lineage (NCBI taxonomy): Eukaryota > Metazoa > Platyhelminthes > Tricladida > Dugesiidae > Girardia > Girardia tigrina. The sequence goes on from MQRK01180445.1 coordinate 113,527, forward strand.
AAATTGGCAAAAAAATTGGCTGAAAAAATTTCGGCGAAAAAAAATGAAACCATTTTCAAAAATACAGTTTAAACATTGGTGGATAATCGCAAAACGTTTTTTTTTGCAAAAAAATATTTTTTAATTTTCTAGATTTATCAAATTTTAACATTATCATTTATTGTCAACCAAAATGAGTTAATGTGCAAAGTTAGGAAAAAATTGATTGAGTAAAAGGCCTTTAAAAATAGGTTTCTAATCTCCATGAACACATATATACCTATATAGAAAATAAACTAATAGAAAAGATGAAAAAAATGTCATTGTATAATATAAAATTTTGTTATGAAGATATTTCAACTGAAAATTAATCATCATTAGACACTTGTTAATACATATATTTACATGTTGTTCAAAACATTACAATTCCACAGAGGGGCAAGCGAACCAGGGATCCATACAACAGGAGAGCCCCGACCAACCATTACGGCGTAAGTGAATAAAAAGAGAAAACACAAAAATATATCGCCTAATGTTAAAGAAGATAAATGTAAATATAAATAGTTTTTAATCAAAGCATCTGGAACAAATCACATGAGCCTCGGCAATACCCAGTCATCCCGAGCAGCAGCCGAGGCGCATTCTGTACAATGTCTCAGGATAATATGTACAGGGGAGGGATATGTACAACAGGGCCACTGTACACATGATGGACCATCAGGACGCACGGAGACAGCGCGCCAAGCACCATCTATCCTCGATCAAGACGACTGCTGGGCCAAGTGAACGCGTGTTCACCCCCAGCAGGATCAGCAGTTCGATTCCGCAGCTGAATGGGACGATCTTCTCTCAACTAATACGGGTCCACCCAGTCTTCGCAATCTAAATCAATATCTTCAGAGATAGGAAGATAAGGATTATCAAGGTCAGAAGGCAATGTGAGGTCTGGAGCAATGATGATGGAAGGAGCAACATTCAAGTGTGGTTCCTGGAAACAACGCCAATGCCGGCTGGACCATTTAATGTTGTTATATGCACTCTGAACGGCAATATTGTGGATGTACTTAGAAAGAAAGAGTGCACCCTGTGCCTTTTTATTTTTCACATACCACGAGCCAATTGCGCCAACAACATCAGTTTCGGAAGAGTTCTCGCAATGGCATCACAAAGTGGTGTATATTTGTCGATATTGTTCTTGTCCTGAATTTCTAAGCTGAATGCAGTGTCAAACGGACATTGGGCATCAAAAAGAACGATTTTATCCTTCTTGGTCTTGCTGTTTCGGTTCCGAAAGTAAACCTGGATGTCAACCCTTAGGTTACTTCTGACAAATTGACACTCCTAATTGGTGTAGACAACATCTTCAGTTTGGAGTTGAATCTGCTGTTTTAACAGATAAAAATGGTGTCATGGCAGCACTTCCACTACGGGGACAAGGAAGGTCAGTCAACCAGCATATATACAAAGGTTTCATCAACTTTCTTGCATTGACGACAATGTCTTTCTGCTAGATTTCTTTGCCAGGTTTGACCTATAATCGGCGGACTATATCAACGCGCACGATGGATAAATTTCTACTCTTCTACATTGAGGAACCCGTTATAGATAGGTATCGTTGAGGAAGAGGAAACAAGCACTGACACTCCCCTACCGACACTCCGCTGCAAGCCCCAAACAACGTTCCAGCTTTCAGCAAAAAGCTTGCCGAGGAAGGGAGCGACCGATTTACGAGAACTATAGACGAAAGTTTCAGACCGAAATTGTTCCACAGTAAAAGATTGAGTTATCTTTAGTAAGAACTCATTGTTTGGAGGGCAGATGACGCGGATCTTGATTCGATGACGATTCCACAATTCAGTGCAGGCAATTCTGAATTTGTTCCACTAAGAACCATTCACGTTCCCATGAACCCGCTCACTTAACCAAGACGCCTAGTCAGACAGGTTAGCCAAAGAGCGAGATGTCTCATCAGCACACTTTTGGATAGATGTGAGGGTAATCTCTCGCATGAAAGGATCAAGTTGAATGAGTTGTGCAAAACATTGGCAGATTGACTGAAAAAGTTATTAATCCGTGAAAGTCTTCAGTCGAACTGAACCATCTCAACGATCAGTAAAAAGATATGCTACTGACTAGTTGTCTTGGAGATCCAGCAATACAAAAAATACAATAACCATGTTTATATTAATATCAATTCTTATTTATAATGGTCTGTCTAAAAAGAAAGTACAAAAGTTCATCAGAAATATTTTCTTTAAAAAAACTCAAATTGTGGTAGAAATAAAGTTTTGTGTTCATGACAACATCTTTTGATCAAGAACCCAATAGCACTAATTTGGGCGCATTTTCATGCCCATGGGTCTAATGAAGGCAGAATAAGCATCAGTCAAGACTTGTAAGTCGCGAGGATTGGATGATAATAACATCACATCGTTTGCATAAGCCAGGCACTTGATAAAATGCCAATTGTGTGACAATGCCCCGTAAAGGAGGCAGTCCAGATAGTTGAGAACCGGAAAGAGTTCCATGGAAAGGGTACAGCCCTGACGAACCCCTCGAATCGCAGGAATAGAGTCAATAAAGACATCGTCGCATGTGCAAGATAAGAAGCAGTTTTTTATATAATTCGCCCAAGAGTTTAGTGGATGTTTGAGAAGCTCCCATCAACAAAAGAACATCTAGGATATACTCAATGAAGATGGTATTGATGGCGTTCTCAGAATCGAAGAAGCCAACAAATACAGGTTTCTTTATCACCTGTCTGTATAATAGATAAGGAACACGTAAAAGAAAAGTGTGCTCAGCAAATCCATCCATCCAACCCATACCTTTCTGAAGAGGGTGAAGGAGCTGAGTAATCCAGCACATCAATTATTTGCACAACAAGGAGGTAAGGATCTTATATAAACACTCCTGGAGTTCAATAAGACGCAAACTAGCTGGATCAGCATAGTACCCTTGCTTATTGGGTTTAGGGATAAGCAAGGTGTAAAAGAGCTTCCAAAAACGGGGTTCTTCCCCTCTTTCAATGATACAAATAATAAGTTCTGCCACAAGAGATCCATCAGAGCCGCAAAAGAGATTGTCTCGATAAATGATGTTCGATGGGCCAGGGGCAGACATGGGTTTCTCCTTCAAACATTCAACGACTTCTGACGGTAAGACTGGACGGAAAAGAAAAGGAAGGTCCAGTCTTAACACACTCTTCAAAATCAGGTAACCTCGTAAAGAGAGTATCCGAAATGTTAACACATAAGAACTTCTTGAAGTCATCCTCAGATGGGGCACACTCAGTAGGCACCTTGTTGATGATAAGATTTACTGCGGTTCGGCGATTGAACTTATAAAGTAAGGTGCAATCCTTCGTGCGGTCTTTAACATTACCAAGGAAGACAGCACGCGGCTTGATTGGTCTCAGCGACGAGATGTCGATCATAGCTATTAATGCTTAATAATTAAATCAGTTAATCCCGCAATTAATGTCCAATAATGTGACTCATCAACTTTGTTGAAGATTTCTACGTGAAATAATAATTGCTTAATAATTATTTAACATAAATAAACTGAACAGCTGTGATCAGAAGTGTATGATGATAAGTAATATTGCGTTGAAATATATTGCCCTAATAAAATTTTATATTATGAAATGGAGTTTATTCATTGATAAAAACAATTTGCCATTGTTCTTTTAATTTATCAATTTATAAATAATTTTAAAAATTATTCTTTTTATTATTGTTTTATATTGTAAAATTTATAACAGAAACATTTATTGAAAAAAAAAATTTTTCCTAATGTGGCCATTAACAATTGATAGTTCCTTTTCCCAAACAAATACTGAACACATTTTTATGATAAAGTAAAAGATTGTAGGGACCAAATGGCACGAAATTCTTTAAGAAAATCTTTAAATTAATTGGAAAATCCGAAATTCTGCACAATATTCAAACAATTTAATCAATAAACTCATTAAAAATAGTCATGCATATCTGATAATTCTTTTATACGCTTACTTTGATTTCACTTTATTCTAAAGCAAAAGAAACTTCAAATTATAAAAAAATATGGAGAACGATTTTACGATTTATTTTATATTAGACGAAAATTATTTTTTAAGAATTTATTTTCTGTTTTTTTTCTATCTTTTTTTTCTCACACAAAAGACAAAATATTTCAACTGAAATAATGAAGAATTTAATTAAAAAAACGTGTCGCTTTCCTTTTTTTTCTACAATAGAATCCCATTCAGTTGATAATCTCTATTATTAATGGAAAATCTAATTTTTTTCCATCAGTTTTTTTTAAGAAAAGTGTACAATATTTTTTCCATGTAACTCAACAATTTTCTAAATTACATTTTTTTATTAATAATAGAAAAAAATACTTTTGTAAACTCGAAATAGTTTTTCTTTTTATGGAATGGAAATAAGAGAGAAAGAAAAATTAAATTCTATAATCTGAAATATTTTTATCGATTGATTATTATTTTTAATCACGGTATTTAGACTTAAAAAAATATTTATTTATTTATTTATAGTTATTTTTCAGACATTTTTTAATTATAAAAAATATACAAATTAAGTTTTACTGTAATTAAGTTGATTTTTGTAATTTTAAAGATTTTTTTGTAATTAACGTAAATGAATTTAATTTGTTTTTATTATTATTATTTTTGTCATGACATTTTAATAAATGTAAATAATTGATAAATATTTAAACGAAAATCGATAATTTATTGTAAAAGAGCTAACTGAAAACGTGTTTCAGTGAACTCCTTTAGCGTAAAAAAAATAAAGATAAATATGTATAGAACCTTTATTTTTACCCAATATAAATAAACTTATATAACAATAAAAATCACATACGAGAGAGAGAGAATGGCACGGATAAATCTCGATTTCGATTAGTGTTTATTGTTCTAAGGTTTCAAATGAACGATCTTCTGTTGTAACAATGTCGATGGAAACGTCAGAGAATCATTTGGTTGCACAACGAGATTTTGAGGAAAATAGATTATATAAAGAGGAGCACTTTCAGGGAGAATATTGATAAATTGGTTTGCAGAAAACTCCTTTACAAACCGATTTTACAGGAAAACGCTCCGCAGGCAATATAGTATAATTGTAAACAGTAATATTAATGATTGTTTTTATATATATAATTTTTAATATATATATATATATATATATATATAATTTTATATATAATTTATATATAATAATTGACTGGGTCACTACATTTGTTAATGTTTAAAAGCAAAACTAAAAGTGACAGTCCACCGTTAACTAATATTTTAACAAATAACAATTATCTTGCCGGCTTTATTTTTTGTTACAATATATTAAAAATTTTAAGATTTGTTCTTATTTAGTGTAATATAACAAAACGATTTCAAGCGAAAAATTTCTTTCAGTCGTGCAAGAGTACATAAATTCTAATACAGGTTGTTAGATTCTTGATAATTTGCAGTTGATAAACATAGAGTTGATATTTTAAAACTTTTATTTAATAATAAAAAAATAAAAAAAATTTAAACAAGTTTTTTAAATAAATTTCCGATGAACACTGCATGTTTTTCTCGTATAAACCATTTATACATAAAAATAATGAATTATAAATATAGATACATATTTTAATATTTCATTTAATTTTGAAATTTGATTATTAAATTTATAAACATTAAATTTTTATACAAAGTCCTATTAAATTATTTTATATTAGAATATTTTATTACTTTTTGAAAAATATTTTATTTCTTCATTTAATTAGAAGTTTGTATTTTTAAATTTATTAATTAAAATTTAATTAAAAATATTTTACTTAAATTATTTTTTAATAAGTTTTCATTTTTTATTTAAAAATTTATATCTTAATATAACTAATTTTATTATAATCGTAAAATTCCTATATTTAAATTTAAATATTTTAAAATTTTTTGGGAATTTTATTGTTAGATTTGAATTTTACAAATTTATAGGAGTTTTTCAAAATACTCACACATATAAATAAAATAGGCTGAGTCATTTTGTAGAATAAAATATTGTAACTAATTATTCTGAAATCATCATTGACATTTGAAAATCAAATGATAATTGATAAATATGGACTATGTGTTTTTATCTTTTCTTCTTTCTTACAATAAGACTATGGTTAAAAGAGGATTTTTGATGTAAAAGGCAAAAAAATATAAGTCAAGATGTTTCAAGCGATTTGAAATTAGTATTGTGAGTTTAAAAGATGAGCCTCGTTATGGTCGACCGAATACATATAAGCTACTTTTGATGCCAAAGATTATCAAGTTCTCTAGACTTAGTATTTGATATTATAGTTGATAAATTAACAAAATTAATTAACTAAGAAGGTTTGGCTTTGTCTTTATTAAAATTTGAAAGATACTTTGTATTTGAACTTATTTGAAATGGTCGTTTTAAAGATGCCGAACTTTTCTGCCAGCAAGTTGATCACGTTAATGAAAACTTAGTTGAGCAGTATTTCACCTTGGTTAATGAAAAGCGCATTTAGATTTTAGCATGACAATGCCAATCCATAAACTACGAAGACGACTAAGGATGATTTTTGAAGAGTTCGAAGATTTAGAAATTGATACAACTACTCTCTTTGATACAACACTTTTTGTTAGATCACCGTTTTTAATCATTCGATGAAGTTTAAGGAGCGCATCAACTGTTATTTAATTTGAAGAAGTTGTACTTCAGATGCTTGCAAACCCATGGCATGAAATGATGGGAAATGATGGAGTGTAGTTAGTTAGAGGAAAAATTTGTATTCAAAAATAATTTTAAACATTATAAAAATATTTAAAAATTATTTCAATAAATACTAAAATGACATTTAGCATTTCTTAGTCTGAAAATATTGAATTTCAATAATTGTAATAATTACTTAAATCTCTTTTATCAAATAGAGAATATTCTGTATTTTCAAACTATTAAAATTTGTATTTTTGGAATCTAAACTCTAATGAATTCCTCAATGAAAGTAGTTTTCAATTAAATAAATATTATATAAAATATGTTATATATATACATATATATGTGTTTAATATAATATAATATAATATACATTTTATTGACTTTACCACTATAAAAAGTTAATAACTAACTATTTATTTCTAAGTTCATGGAAACAAATGTCATGTTAGTTCTATTCTGGTAAGTTTGAAGTTTGTGCGATAGTGAAATATTAACAAAAAGGCAAAAACATTCAAACGCAGGGCTTTAAATTAAATGCAATTAGAAGCTTTGAAATTGCTGGGACACATATTTGCGTCAGTAAACTTCTTCTGACCCATGTTTCTGACCCACAATAATAGGCAAATAATATTTAACTTTAATTCCTTTGGTATCTTTGATTCATAATGGTAATATCATGATAGCAATTATTATTCTCTTCAAAATTAGAAATACGACAAAAATAACTTATTGAATTTAGAAAATTAGTGTAGATTGTGTAAGATAGAGAGTTTGTTCAGCCCTCCAAGTTCATAATGACTCAATTCACTTTATTAGTCTCAATGTAATCATTGTGATGTCACATACATTGGAGAAACTTTTCATCATATTTATAGATCTTGATAGTCTAATACCGCAGTTGAGAACACCGGATCTCATCCGATCTTCATAGTTAAGCAACCAATGGCTGCGTAAGTACTTATATGGATGACCAATTGAACCATTGACTATTCATGTCAGACAAGCAAGCCTGCAACATGTACCATATAAACCTGTACTGCATGTCACATGATTAAATGGTTGGCAACTACACTAGATCTTTCATCCAGTGCAACCTTGGTGAAGCGGGTGTGTGGACTCCTTACAAGATGAAAAACAAAACCTGGCGAAGGGTGGATGAGCTGCTTAGAGCGATGGCCATCCACACCTGGAGAGGAGATAAGCGCCACCAGGTTACTTGCCGACAGATACACTCAAAATATACAAAACTTGAGCCACAAAAAGCTTGTTCATTATTGAGTGCACCCAGGGACCAACGGCTAAGGTAAAAGAAGATCTTAAAATCATTTTTCAAACACCCTTTTTAACTTCACTGAAAGTACACTTTATAATTTAAAGATTACATATTGATTTTATTATTATTGCTTTTATATGTAAAAGCGAATATATCATTATCCGTTTAATCTATTAATGATGGTTTATCCGTCGAAATTAATAATAACAAATTATGATGCACATTTTGTGTTTTACTAGAAATTAATAATCTATATTTAAATATTTAAAAATACAGTTGTTTACTACATTCACTACTAAACTTGGCAAGATTTTGTGACAGAAATAAAAGATGTGAGTGATAAAAATGAATAATCATATGATGATTTATATTTTTTTATGAAGTTTGGGAAGATATTCTTCAAAGCTCTTTATGCATTTAATGTACGATTATCTCACAGTGTTCCAAAGTATAAGCACTTTATCAATTTCCCTTTTAGTAGACCTGCAAAGGCATCATCTTTTAACATAAACGAATATATTTCCTGTAAGTACCTAAATTAATTTTGGCTGTAACAAAATTCTTGTTCGTTGAAACGGATGCAAGAAGGCATTTTTGGATTAACTAAACTTAGTGAAGGATATTCTTTTCTTTCTGGGTCTAAAATTCTACAATTTAGTCAGTAATATAATAATATTTATCCTGACTCTCCAATTCATAGATAAATCATTATTATTTTGTTTACAATTTCTGAAGCCACTAGATCAATACTACAATTATTAATTTAAATATATCTGTGATTTTGATTAATGATTCTTTATTTTTTAAATTCGTCTTAAAAAGGTTTTTTTCATAGTGATACTTATGGTCAATTGATACTTATGGAAAATTTTTATAGTACAAGGCTATGTTTGGAAGCATTAGTAAACAAGATCGTCAATTGACATCTGAGCATTAAACGTCCTGCTGTATACCTGTTATCGATTAAATATGCCGTGTAGGCATTTGTATATATTCCTGTATATAAAAATATATTTAAAATTTAAAAAATAAAGTTACCAATTAGAATCGACCGTGTATGTATTTATACAGATCATTTGTACATCATTTGTAAATGTCAAAAAAATATAAAAATAAATTGCACAGAGACAAAAAAGGCATTGGCAATACATGCCTACAATGCATTGTCAAAACATCATACACACCAGCATACAAACATAATTTTGGAGCATTAAAATACATTCATAAGCATTGGCTTATGACAGCTCTCACATTTTAAAAAATAACTAGAAAAAGTAAATTTTAAAAATCTAACGCAAAATAGCCAGATATGAGTAGCTTAAAGATTACTGCATCACAAATGGATGTGGGAAATATTATCCATAAGCTAGTGTCCATCTGTCACTAGGACTTGATGTGCATGAATGATGAGATGAAATGGAAATTTATCTGAAAACGCTTCATTACTTCGGTTTCATAAGCAAAAAAATATCCTTTAGAATTCTATACTCATCCTCTACTTTTTGATTTATCGTCGAGGTTTTCAAGATCAACAGGATCAGTATACAGTAAATCACACATAATTTCTATAATCCAATTTTGATGGTCAAGGAATACTCCTTATTGTTTTTCTAAGATCATTAAATTCATGCATAAGATCTTTACATACAGGAATAAACAAAATAAGACAATAAAAAGCAAATATTCCTTAAATTTTATTGAATAATAACATGGATAGTTTCTTTAAAGAAAACTTCAAAACCTTATCTTTTCCTTTACCAAATTGGTATTTAAAAATCTGAACGCGATTCGCCAATATCTGGTACGCCCAATACCAAACTCCAAAGCCTCTCTAGCTAGTAAAAGGGGATTCCGCGAGGAAATTCCGACATGATTCTGTAGTGATTAATGAAGTGCGGTTTCAATGCAGCTAAATCCGAGTTGAAACTGCCTGACTTCTTTATGTAGCCCATGTTTTTGATGAATGTTTTTGTCGTAAACATCGGAAATCTCGGAATCTAAATTGCATTTGCAAGGGTGTCCAAGTTCGCATTTACGCATTATGCAGAGAGAGCAATCGAAAACGCTGTTGCTTCATTCTTTTGGCATATTTTCAATTTATATAATCACAGATTTAATTCGATATCGATAATTAATACATATTTTTGTCATATATAAATGCCTTTGTGGCATAAATAAATGAGAATGGGTGTATCACGTTAAAAAGTTTAAGAATCACTTATTGTAAAAACCTGTACTAAAACATATTTGCAATTAAGAAACTTGAAATTGTAGTGTCATTAGCTAAAAGACCACTCTGGGAAAATCAACATTCTAGGTTCAACAAATTCAAAACAACATACAACATTCACATATAATTTAAAATAATTCTCACACAAATTATCAATAAACCATAAGAATTTGGGAAAAGATCAGTTTTATTTTTTTTTTGTCTATAAAAAAATCAAATGAATTGTGTAGAAACGTTTTTTTTTAAATAGCAAAGTTCTAATAATCTAACAAATTAATAAATTTTATCGGTCTTGGTCTCTTTCTTCTACCTTTTCAAAATCTATTAAAATTATTGATACATTAAGTAAGTTAATGAATAAAAACGGTTACTTTAAGTCCATCATAAACAGACTCACTCGTGAAACTGTAGATGAAATAATTGAAAAAGAACTAGTTAATAAAAAAATTATTTTTTTATATCCATTCTTAATGCAAACAGAACTCTACTTTGAAAACAAAGTTTTAATGAAAAAATAATTTCAAAAAAAATATGATCATATTGGAACCCCTGAAAACCACAATTTTCAATGTTAGACAGAAAAATGGATGCAAGTGTTAGTGCCAAAGGAGAACCCATGGCAACACCATCTACCTGTTTATGCTAATTATCGCTAAACAAAAAATGAACATTAGAGGTTGAAAAAGTAAGTAATTCACGAAAAGCAAACTCATCAAGACTATCATGCTCACCACTATTACATTTCCAGAGATCACAACACATATCAATTGTTTATATCAATTAGTGAAGAGACTTGCAATGTCAAAAGAAATCATGATTTCCTTTTTATTTCCCAAAAGTTTGAAATAAATTCAAGAAATTCAAAGCTATACTTATTCTGAAACTCAGAGGAAACCAAACGTTTTGATTTTGAATCCAAATATTTTGCAATACAGTATTGAGATGTTTGAATCATCGATAAAACAGATCTAATTGGGATACGATCCTTATATACCTTAGAAAGACCATAAAGTTTAGCAGGCTGGGAACCAGTAGGACATAAAAGTTTTTCTAACTTCTTATCCATGTGACCGTTTTTACAAAGTTTTCTCAAAAGAGAACGTAGAAATTCCTCATCTCTCAATAGGGAAAGTTTCCCACTTTTACCAAAATTATCTAATTTTTGAATTGTGGAGCATACCAATTTATATTATTTATTGAATAATTCAAAGAATCCAAACATTCACTATTTGATTATATTGAAACAAACTGCTTGTTAATCAAACAGTTTATTAAGTTCTTGGTGACACAATAGGAATTCAAGGATTATTAGAATTAAACTTAGGGTACCAGTGAAGCTTTCCATAATCAAGACGACCAGAAGTTGTTGTTCAGTGTAAAAAGGAAATTATATTTTAAATAAATATTTTGAATTACAATTTAAAATTACTTGTTTATATTATTTTTAAAAATTTGTATAAAAATGAAAAATATCCAAACAAAATTTTAACAATTCTTTTTAGTTTAATACTTTTGTAAAAAAATCAAATTATATAATTATATTTTACCAATTAAAAAGCAATATAATTCTTTATTTTTTATATTAAATATTTAGTTTTTTTCAATATTTAGGGATTAATAATGTTACCAAAGTAAAATATTTATTAATTTCATGTTATTTTAATCCGATTATGTCTTTAATTTAATGTTCGCTTTGAAATTGAAATCCTTTCAGTTTTCTTTCATAAAAGACACATTAATCCGGAAAAATCAGGAAAAATAAATAAAACAAAATCAAATATAAATATTTTATATTAAATAAATAAAATTAAATACTAATTTTGTAATATTAAAAAAAAATAATTTACTCTTTATTAAAATTTGAAAATATCAAAATTGTAATAATATTAAAAAAGTGTTGTTTTTTAAATGTTTTATCTGTTATGAAATATAATTAATGAAATAAAATATTTTTTAATAATCAATTATTTTCTAGAATTTTAAATTTGTAGAACGAAAACCAACTTAAAAATATTCGTCTGCATAAACTCTTATAGAACTTTTAATACTATTTTTTTATACGAAAATTCCTAAAATTCATTCAAATTACTTTTTTATTTGTTCCTTTAATTTTTAATAATTTTTATAATTAACCTCTTCGAATCTTACGTCAGTTTCATAAGAACTCTTTTTTAAGAAGTGTATTATTTGTTTTACAAAATATATTTTTCAATTTACTCTTCAATATTTAAATGATAAGAAAAATATAAAATTTAACAAGATATTTTTTTCTTTCGTAATTATAATTTCCATTGCATTTACTTTAAATTTTTAATTACTCTTCTCATTATTCCTCATAAATTTTCTTTCGATTATATTTAAATAATCATTTATTAAATTTTCATACCAGGGAAATATTTAAATAAAATAAAATTATCTATTTCAAATAAATATTACGTTTTTTCTAATTACTATAATTAGGTTTTTTATGTTTTGAATTTTATTTTGACGATTTTTAAATATTATTTAAACTGTTATTTAGTTATTTTGATAGTTTTCGATATTTGTCATAGAAAAATGTATTCTTACCCTTTTTAGCTTCTTCATGTTCCATTTGACACTGGGTACATGTGTCGCAATTTCGACTGGATAGCATATCCACATTGTTGTGTAGTTCTCCTTTCCTGTATTCTATTTCTATATCTGAACTACTCAAGTAATTCATCCACATTTAGCATTGAGTTGTTAATGGTTTCTTTGTATGACACATGAACGTTATAGCTTTATGGTCCGTTCTCAGTTTAAATTTATTCCCATACAATTAATGTTTGAAATGTTGGCAGAAGTAAAGAATTGCCAAAAGTTCTTTCCTTGTTATGTAATATCCTTTTACGTGTACTGACATTGAATGCAATCCATATGATATTACTTGTTCCTTGCCTGATTCACCTATCTGCGATAGTACCGCCCCTATGCTGTCAAAACTAGCGTCTGTTTCTAGGATAAACTGTTTCTTGAAATCTGGAAAACTCAATATTGGTGCCTTTCTTCAATGCTTTCTTCATGTCCTGAAAACTGCATGTCCTGCATCTGTTTCAATTAATTTTTCTTTAGTCGAGCCACACATTCCTTCCAATATTTTAGCTTTCTTCGCATATCCATTTATAAATCTTCTGTAGTAATTGCAAATTCCTAGAAAACTTCTTAATTTTTTTATACACGTGGGTCTTTGAAAATTCTCTATTACTGCTATTTTTCTGGGTCTGTCTCTATCCCTTTATCATTCATAACGTGTCCTAAAAATTTTACTTCTTTTCGTAATATTTTACATTTCGATGGAATGATTCTTAATCATATCTCCTTTATTCTTCCCAATACTTCTTTGACTACGTTATAATGTTCTTCCTTAGTGCTTGTTGCTATTAATATGTCGTCCAGATAAACTGATGCTCCCTTCTTTATCGGTTTTAATACTTTGTTCATTAGTTCCTGAAATGTTCCTGGGCTACTGCTATCCCGAAAGGCATCCGTTTAAAATAGAATTATCCTGATTTAGTGGAAAACGCCGTTTTTTCCTGCGATTCCTTGCCAAATTCTACCTGGTAGTACGCGTTTCCTAAGTCTATTGTGCTGAAATATTTGGTTCCATGTAGCCTATATTTGGCATGGAAGATCAACAATGGCCTAAGATTTCGCTTCAGTTAAATAAAGTGTTACACGAAAATCGTAAATTAAAGAATTGATGCAAACTAATAAGTCCTTTCTCATTTCGACTTTATTCCTTTGTTGGTCAAAGCATGTGTCAAGAATACAAAAATGATAATTTTAAATTATGATTTTCCTCAGATTATTCGATATTGTTGAACTTATTCAACCAAATAATTTCGTGTGGTTTATTTATTTGTTATAAAAACATGAATTTCGGCGTTTTTTAAATTATTCGAGCGTGAACATTTCTGTCATTCGAGTTAATTCAAGCGTCCTTCTATGGGGAGTTAAATTTGTCTTACAATCATTTTTATTTTATCTAAATTTATTTTACAATAAATATAAAATAAATTATAAATGAAAGTTCACAATATGATTGTTTAATATTTAATCAAAAAAATATTAATTTAGTGCATTGAAATTCCTATTAAGGTTTCTTTATTATGTTTTTCATTTACTTTTTATCTCTGATTTATTTAAAGTATATATAAAATAAATCAATAAAAGATCAAATGAAGTCTGTGACAAATATAAATATGTAATATTTTCATTTGTTTGATTAATATATCAAACATCTAAAAAATATTTGTAGAAATATAAATAAAATTGTTTTCTTTTTACGAAAATTTAGAAGGGTATTTCGTTTATTTTTTAAACATTTGCTATCTTTGATAAAAACCTCAATAAAAAAATAAAAACAAAAGTCAATTATTAGTTGTTGAAGTATAAATTTTGTATAATTATGTGAATGAATTTCAAGAAGTTATTTATTTAATAAAGAAGATACTTTGTTAAAGACAGAACCACTTATTAAATCGGATTTGTTGTATAAATACTTGTATAAAACCATTTAAATTATAACTATAATTTTAGTTTTGATCCCCGATAATCTCTCAAATCGAAACCATTCGATAAAAAAGTCGTCACCTTTAAACTTGATCAGATCAAGTTACGTTCCTTATGTTGTAAGAATAGCACGCCATTCATTATAAAAGTTGCACATTATTTCTACAATAAAGCTTTTATTTGCATCACAAGCGACAGTTTTGTGAATTTAATTATCAGTATTATCTGGTTATGAACCAACTTTTTTATTAATATTCGAAATAGTCAAAGGAAATCTGCAGAAATTGTAGTTTATTTTATTTTAATAATCTTTTCTTTCAATTTTTTTTCTCTAATTATTTCTTGTGATGTTATATATATATATATATATATATATATATATATATATATTCATATATATTAACAAGGTCACTCTTAAGCTTCTTTATCTGGTTTAGATAAAATTTTATCCAAAAGTTTAAAACAAAGTAAGATCAAATATATTAAAAGTAGCCACTAAATTTTAATCATAAAGTAAGTGATAAGAATGAGTTCCTTTTTTTGAGCACACGATTGTAGATATTATGCTTAAATTCGTGATTGTTACATAAATTGTTGAATTATTTACGAAGTCTTACTTTTAAGTCTTCAAGGCTTTTGTATTTATGTGATAAACATTTTCGTTCATTATTCATCATAGTGCAAAATAACAGGATATAAGGCCTTGCCAATTTTATGTGACACTCAATTATTCCTCTTCTACTGAACCCGGTATGAAATGGCTCATCTGAAAAATGAATAACATCTGAAGAATAATTAATATGTAAAACATTCTTTATGCTAAGAATCACTTGAATATTTAAACTAATTTTTAAACTAAAAATCGTTTTTAGAACATCGAACACCTGTTGGCTTAAAATTGAGAGTAATCTTTTTAACTAATAAATGCCGGAACTATTTCTCCAACAAATCAAAAACTCCTTTGTGTATTAAGGCAAATCTAGTTTATCAATTCAAATTTCACAAGTGCGAAGCCTTGTGCATTGGAGAGACAAGTCGTCATCTCCGCACTAGAATTGCTGAACATACTCAATCGAGTAGAAATAGTTCGATATTGAGCCATATTAAAAGATGTAAAGGTAATCTTATGGATTACAATAAAGATTTTAAAGTGATTTTAAATAATTTTGACACAAATTATGAAAGGATTATTGCAGAAGCATTGTTAATAAATCATCATAAACCATGCTTAAACGTGCAAGGTGATTCATCTAATCATATTAAAGTTTTTTAAAATATCATTAAAATACTTTTCTTTTTTTTAAAGAAGAAAACAAAGCATGTTTTTGAGACGTATGATGTAATAGTTTTTCAACTATATAAATAGCAATTAATCACTTTATTTCATTGCACTGAAGATGCCGAAATGGTGAAACGCGTTTGTATTGGGAATA
>MQRK01180445.1:133560-158576 GCA_001938485.1 Girardia tigrina
TATCTGTCAAGAAATACCTTATTTATTTTCATACGATAGTTCAAAGTTAAGTTATACGCGATTGAAATGTAAGGTGTGAAGTTTGACCCGTTTCATATCGAACAACCTAATATTACTCATCAACTATTTTTTCCCTTGTACAATTCTAAAATTAAAAGTATTTTATAAAAAAATTTTCTCCATGTACCTCACTTTGCTTTTGTACTAATATATATTGTTTTAATTTTCTTTTTATCTGAGTTAATTATAATATATTTCTTAGTTTTAAATTTTCACTTTATTTTATTATATATATAATAATCGAAAGGAAACTTATAAATCGCAGTTTTGATTTCTCAGGTTTCTTATTATTTTACTCTTTCGTTATAGTTAAATCATAACAATATCTATTTATAAATATTATTTATTTATATTTTTTAATTAATATTTTTATCTTTTAGTTTTTATAATTCTAAATTTACAAAATTTTCTTTTTAATGAAATATTTAATCAAACAGTTGTTATAAATTTTAATCAAAAATATTATTATTTTTAAATAATGTTAAATATAATAAATTTAATTTATATCAACTTAAAAAGTTGTAATTATCCTTTAATTAATTAAAATACGGTTGTTAGTTTTCTTTTTATATTATTTGTTTGAATTCTATTTTTACGAAGAAACTTTAAACTTTATATCAACAGAAAAGGGAAAGAAATTATTTCTATTTAAATATGTTCAAATAAATGTGGAAAAATAAATAATCTTTTATTAAAGAACAATAGCGTTAATTTTAAAACATAGAAAAGTCAGAGATTGGAATAAGAAATAAGTTTAAGATTTTTTATTTTAATTAAATATATAATCTGTCAGATTTTGAATTTGTAATAAATATATAGATGTATGTAATTAAATATAAGAATAATTTATTAGTTTTTTGAAAAACAAATCTATTTTATTTATTAATTCTATTCTTTATTTTCAAGAAGACACCTACTTATCCCATCATACATTCTAGGTTGACACTTTATTTAAAGATTCCTTAAAAGATCCTCTGATAAAAGGTCTAGACTCGAGACACTTTCTACACGTGTTAATTCATGTTTAAGATGTTTGAATAAAGGAAAACGTTCCGGCAAAACAAAATTCGGTTATCAAATAAAATACTGAAAATAAATTGCGTTTTGTGCAATGAAATTGTTAGAGGAGTCACGATTGTATATTATATAATATATTATTGGTTACATCATATATAAACTAACTGTGTTATACTTAGTAGTGTGTTCAATAAGTATTCGACATAAAGTAACAAAATGTAATAGCCAATTTTAGTTTTTTGTGTAATAAAATAAATTAATATAAATTTAATTTCAGTAATTGTTTTGTTTTATTAAGAGCATTAAATTTTTTATTGTTAAATTTCAAATGTTTAATATCACAGCGTTATCAAGTTCTTTGAGTTACAGAGGAAGACGTGCTGTGAAATCTATGATCTTTTGCAGATTACTTACCTACATAACTCTGTTAAATATTAAGTGAGAGAGTTTAAAAGTTTTTCTGATCAAAAAAATCAGGTTGGCATAACTTTTGCCACAGTATTTGCCAAAGAGATAGGAAGTTGATGTCTAAGAAGAGCATCAAATTACCATGAACAAAGTCAACAAAGCTTAACACCAGTGTTAGCAAAACCCATGACACATAAAAATTTATGTTTCAGAAAACTTTATACCAGATTCCTACTATGCTTCCTGACTGGTTAATGATGCTAAATAACTCGGAGTGCAATATTGATAATTGTTTTAAATAAATTTAATATATTTTTTAAAATATATATATATATATATTTGTTGATGTTAATAAATTTGTTGATTTTCAATATTTCAGACTTTTTCTATTTATTATTTTGAAGAGTTTTGAAGACTTAATTGATTAGATCATCATTAGTTATACTTGAAAAACGTAAAGAACATTTTTGTAGGATAATAAAACCTTTAAGGTTTTAATTTTCAACAAAGAATTTTTTTTCGTGTGAAAAAAACAAACCTAAAACGGTGTGAGTCTTGATGTGCACAAGACTTTCATTAAAAAATGAAAAAGCATACGCCAGTAATTCTCAAAAGTGTAAGCCACTCATCTTAGTTAATTTTGAATAGGACGTCCACAATAGAATTTTCTTCATCTAATGTTGTTGATGACAAGAATAAAATATTTATTTTGGACAAGGGGTTTATTTTTCTCCTTCATATAAACTATGATTGAGCGTTAAGTGATAGTATGGTAACAGCTCAGATTCTAATTATTGTTGAATATTTGCTCTGAAGAGACACAATCATATTTAAAAAGAACGGAAACACAGATACATACTTTTTTATAGTAAATACAAAACTACATATGTCCAGAATGAAAATAAAATTTGTATATCAATATACTGTATGTGTTTTGATTTTCTTTCAACAATGATAAATGTGTCGATAGATCGTGGTTAAGTTACTGGGATACAAACTTACAAGACCCTATTTAAACGGAAACTTCACTCATTAGTTCAAACAACTATAAGGGTTTATAGAAAGAGAACCCTTTCCATCTCAGATCTCAAGTGCAAATATTTAAATAAAGGAGTTAAATGTTGTATATTCTTTGTACATTTCATTTTAATTTATTAATCTACTTTATTTGAGTATTGACATTTAATCAAATTTGGTTGAATACTTTAACAGCAATATTTTGAAAAAATCCTGTCTCAATACATCAATTTGCAATACATCAGTAACTCAAAAAATTCTCGAAATTGATCTTTAATGCATGTCAAAATTAATTATCAGAAATTAATAATAATCTTCGAATTAAAATTTTCAAAAAACTTTAAAATTGATAAAAAACAAATAATTTAAAAAATGATATTAATGACCACTCACTCTGATTAGCCAGCCAATAAAAGCGAGTCATTTGACACGCCGATCAATTCAGTCATTCTCAAATTTTGACACACACACACTCGATGAACTTTTCGTTTGGATTTGAATTTAAATCAAAAATAAAAATTATTGTTTTTTAATAAATAATTTTATTTCTTTTTTTCTGTAATTTAAATTATTTAATTTATTTATACAAATATATTTTATAAATAAATATTTAAATTTCAGAAACAATAATAATCATTTAATTTTGTTTTTTTATGACTTAATAAATCATAAAAGAACTAATTTATTATTTTGCTGACTTAATTTAAATTACTTTGTTTTTTTAATTTAAATATTTTAATTTATAAACAGTTATGAATTATTATATCAAATAAATCATTTCATTATTGTTTTTTAATGTTTCTTTTTCAGATAATTAATTTAAAAAAAATGTCATTAAAAATATGATTAATTTAAAATAATGCTCTACATTTATAATTTATTTTAATTTCAAACAGCCATTAACATGCATGGTTAATTATCTATTTTCTCAAATAATAATTTCATATGAATGGGTGAGGTTACTTCCGCTTTTCTAAATCAATTTAAACACGTTAATAAAAATAAAATAAAATAACATAAAAGCTTTTCCTTTATTTCTCACGTAGAGTTAACTATTGGTTACGTCAAAATTAAATTTTATTGTTTTATTGATTAAATTAGTAATATTTAAACAAAGTAAGATTCGTGTGTTAATTAATAAAGGTTAATAATATTATTTTTACTGAATAAAATTTTCTATTTTAATTATATAATATGATTAATCTTTGTTAGTATTCTCATTGATCAATATAAATTATTTCTTAATAATTATTATAATTTTAAATTAGAAAATATATAATATAATATAACATGTGATTTTAATTTATTTATTTAATTGAAATAATTTTTTTTAATAATTATGTATGACATGATAAGAAATTTATATTATTTGTCTATTTGTCTGTCTGTCTGAATACAAATGGAAGAAGACCAACCTAAAAATCTTAATTCAAGAATTTATTTTCAATAATATATTTTAAGTAATGAAATTAGAAAAATATTATAGAAAAAATTAATTTTAAATATGTACAGATTAATCAATTATCTGACTCTTTTTTCATGATTTTATTTTAATATTTATTATTTAATTTTTAATATTATCTAGTTATCATTAAAACTAAAATAGAAATTTGAAATTACGAAAAAAATCATAAAATTAAATATTGATAAAAATAAAAAGGTAACAAATAATTTATTTAAAAAAGAAATTTATAAATTGAAATACATATTAGCATTATAATTTATTTTTTTGTCATTTGTTAACAAAAATTTAAAAATAGATAAAATCAAATCAAAAAGGATAAAAACTTCTACTAATAATAATGAATGAGATAAATTATTTATACCGAGTCAAATAATCTAGTTCATAATTAATTTTATAATAATATTGCAAGCTGAGTGTATTACACCTTAAAAGCATTACAGAAGAATTCAATGAAGAAAAATGATGAATATTGTTGCGGACTTTGATTCTTGATTGACGTACTATGGCATCTGAATGATAAATGTGTACTTATTCAGAAACCTCTTGTACTTGTTTGTTAGTCATATTCGTAATAATCTCCTGTGTGTGTATATTTTCTTTATTTCTGTTCTGTGACAGTTTTGTGACCTACAACTATTATTTGTTTTACTTTAGTATGTGTTTTTTGTGTTGTTTTGTACATCACAGAAACATGAGTGAGATACATGTGAAAGAGAAGAGAGGGAACATGAAAGTTTTTTATTTTTGTACAATAATGAACTTTGATGTTCACACGAGAAAGACTATGACATATGTATCATGTTTTTAAGATCACATCACAATAATCGATACTTCAAATTACTGATAATTTTTCAATAATCCTAAAGTCATGATCGTTTATCTCTTGAAGCATGCTACATGATAGTTGTCGTTTCACAATGGCAGATATTTTTCATCCTAGATATTATGGTCAGGAAACTGACAATTATAATTCAATTCATAATATATCTCAAAGCAATATTATGATTTAAAAATGATTGATAAAATCGATCACAAATAATTTAATATTAAATACGATTATTAATTGCATCTCGTTGCATTATCGTACAACTTCTCGTACTAGCAACAAGAAAAACTAATTTTCCGGTTATCGAAATCATCAGGAAATTAATTAATTCGACTAATAGTAACAGACCCGAAAATAATTTGTATCGAACTGCAATATAATTCTTTCCGATCAACTCAATCAAGTCGGGTAAACAGACGACCCTGACAACTCTCGCAAAAACAAATAAACCCGCGGTCCGAAGAGTGCAATCTTACACAAGCCGAGTGTATTATCGACTAATCATTCGCTTCGATCAAGTGTTCCAGCCGCAAGATTGAACTTATCGTTATTATTTTCAATCAATTTTGTGACGTTTGACTTCTCTATCTCACTATTTCTTTGTTTGTGTTATAAAGCAACTTGAATTCTCTTCCACTCTTTCTATTTTGAATTGATATTAATATAGTTATTGTTCGATAGTTTTTATTTACTTCTTTTGTCTTATTATTTACGAGATTGCGTAATCCAGTTGATAAGATTCTTTGATCTTATTAACTCGCTTCCGTAGTAAATATCATTATAAATATTTGTCGAATATATTCTTTATATTCTTTAAAATTTTCTCTTTTCTCTACATTCCAACAGTCCTATAATTGTGGGCAATATTTTTTTCATTCTGAAACAAACATAAGTGAATGATTGAATAAATATTTTGTGACCAATATAATTATCCATTACACAGAGTCAATGTACATTTTTTTTCTTACTTCACACCTCCTTGAAAGCATCCTAAAATTGTTTTAATGATCTAGGATATTTCCAAATTTTCTTCCGAATTGTTTCCTATCCGAAAACCAATAACATTGACATTTATACTGCTTTACAGCTTTAATCTGATGAACTTCAGTGCCAATGTTTTTCAAATGTGTGCTATTTTTCTTGAACATTAGGTTTAGTCTTCTTACTTCACAACTTTCAGGCAGGTGAACACTTGCAAGTAGCTTTTCGGTTACAAAATCAATTAGTCACATCTTTCTCTAGGAACTTTTATTTTGCTAGTGAATGTTGTCTCCACCGAAAACATGACTCTTCTCTACTAATTTTTGGACAGTTCTTGTACTTGTTTCTATATACCTCTTTGGCCTTGTATTGCTTGACTGTAGAGACATTGGTACAATTATTCCCTTGATGTATTTGCATCTTTTAGTTTTATATGGAAAGGATAAACTAGGTAACAAACAAAAATAACGTTAATTGCAGTTTTTAGGCATCAATATACCAATACTTAAGTATTTCATCTTCTAATAATAAACAAAAATCCCTAAAAGGACAAATAAATAATGAGTTCAGAACAGAAAACTCTGTACCTCATAGGTGTCAAGTGTCCATATGACACACAGAAAAATATTGAACACAGCAATACAAATAACTTGGATCACTACAAGTTCTTAGCTATTGCATATAGAAGGGCCACGCTGAATACAACTGTACTGCTCCACACCCTTCATGTAGGGTGTATCGGAACTTGACCAAAACGCAGTACAAGTATTCTGACAAGTCTAAAAATCCCTCCAAAGACTATTAGGAAAATTATGATAGCGTGGTCGAGATGAAGGATGCCCAGGGATCCGTAGACTTAACTGGATCGAGATGAAAGAGGAGGAATTAGCCATGGATTCTATACTGACAATGGATGAACCAGACAGTATGAAGGAGCGACAGTCCTTGTTAATTGGCTCAATTTATACATACATAAAATTGAACAATATGTGGATGAGAACAAGTACTCTTCCTCTGATGAAGAAACAAAAACTGGTAAAAAACTATGGCACAACTCACTAACCGTGCGAATTTATATAGGACTGAACGGGTACTAAAAATAGTTCTAGATAGGCACATTTATCTTTTTAGTGGAATATCAGTACATCACAAGGGTCAAAGTTTTGTTACTCAATTAGAAAAAAAATTATGAATTGCACGCAAACATATGTACGCTGAACAATTACATTACCTACGCCGGTAGACGATCTTTTCAGGGCAATACTGTGTATTAAATAAATTTAAATCATCTATATTAATCTATATAAGTAAATGTACAATTTAAGTTCTTCGTTTTCAACAATCTGAAAATATCAAAAATAGTGATACATTATTTAAAATACAAATTATTTTAACTTGAAGCGGAAAGACAACAGAGGCGAGAGAATACATTTTTTTTGAAGTAGAAAGATATGTGAAAGAGACATAAAAAGAACCCTTGATATAAAATATATTAGTAATAATTGTTACCGGCTTTTAATGAACAAAAGTATTCTTTAAAAGAAATGGTCGAAATTTATTAACAACATAGAAAATTCTCTTTCGATTTACTAAAAAACGGAAAACTAATTTATAAAAGTGCTGTTCAAAAAGACTTATGAATGCAATAAAACTATATGACAGTGGAAATTATCATTAATTATAATTTAATTATTAATATGATTTAATTTTACATCTTTATTAGGAATTTCACATGTTTGGTAGAGCATCAACATTCTAAAAAGCATACGCCAAACAACCTTAGCCTATTTGAAGGATATAAAATCAATTTAAAAAATGGAAATTCGTAAAGAAACGACATTTATTCATAAAAATATTACTTTTATTATTTCTTTTTCATTTTAAAGTCTATTTTGAACAAATATTAAAACAATAAATAACCTTCTTATTTAATTATAAAAAATAATAAAAAAACTTTATCCAAAATATTTTTGAAAAAAAGATTTTTTTTTCAAATTTTATCCTTTTACTGAATTTTTATTAATATAATGAACCCACAATATAAAGATTTTAAAAATTCATTAAGCAATACATTTTGCTCGTATTGATATATTATTATTATAATGAATTGTTGTTGACTCTTAATGCAACTGACAAAAATAACAAACACAAAAAGCAAAATTACAAAATATATGAGTTTTAAGAAAGCAAATTGATTATAAAAGACAAGTCATGTCCTTTTGACCCTTAAAGTTAGATGATAGTGATGTTCAGTTTCTATAATGAACAAATTTTTCAATTTATTTCAATATTATTTATATTTTCATTTGTCAATAAAGTTGCATTTTTTGTAATACAAATCTGTTTTACAAATTTCAAAATAATGATTGTAACTTTTTAATTTTTTTTAATAATTCATATAAAAATCAAATAATAAATAACATTTGTAATTTAAAAAATTATTTTAATTTTACTGAATCCAAAAACAAATATATAATTAACATTTTACTTTTAGATTATCCAATCGAATTTTATGTTTTATATGTAAACAACTTTGTTCCATATATGATTTTATATGTAATTCTCTAATAAAAAAGTCATCAATCTAAACTTTTTAATGTTTTATATTCATTATCTGTTGTAATAAAACACTTTTACATGTATAGTAATGTTAGAAATTGGTTTTATTATAAGGAAAAAAGGGAATTCGATATATATATATATATATATGAATAACAGAATTCATCCATTAAAAAATATTTATTGACAATATATTTTGATGGATCAATCTTCAACCGTCATCTTCATGTCACTGCTTAATAATTAATTCATCTGTACATAAATGAATAAATACATTATGAATAACTAATCGATTACAAGAAATCATGCAAAAATTCTCAATAAGCTGGTTGAGACTGCCGATTAAACATTGATTTTAGGTCATCTTGACCTAATTAACAATGCTTCACACGACCTTTTCCCCTAATAACTGTCAAAATGTTTACAAAGAATCTTAAAATTATCATTATTAACATCACATTTACATTTTGTCTTATGTTCTGCAATATTACTCTTACTCTCTTTTCGACCATGTTCTTGAATTCGTTTACAGAGATGACGGGCATTCTCTTCAATGAATTTTGCATCGCACCCATTAATTTATACTCATAAACAATATCATAACAGTAGTAAATGTGTAATAAATTTATTACTGAACATATTTTGAATTTTATGAGATCGTGATGTAATTTTTAAAATTTTATTCATTGTTAGTTGCTTTTAACAATGCATTTTTAAAGTTTTTAAATCCTTCACAATAAGGTGCAATTAAGCAGCATTTATTATTATATAATACTTTTTTTGTAGCAGAAAAGGTTGAGATTGAGAGGTTTGCGTTTGTAAAAAGAATTATAAATTATAATAAATTATAAACTAAATTAAAAATACATCATTGCAAAACTAATATTTAAAAATTGTCTTCAATTAATTTACAAAAGCAAATGAAAGATTTTTAATATTCAAATTTATAATTAATATAACTAGAAATAGCTTTTAAAAATGATGTATTTAAAGCATCATTATTCTTGTTGTAAAGATAAAATAATTTTGTATAGGAATAATTTAAAATTCCGTCAAATCTTTTCTTTATTATTTCATTACTTCTTTTATCCGTTAAATTATCGGTTCCATTTAGATTAAATGATCAGGATGCACTGCATTTAATTATAATTATTTTATTTAATTTACTTATAATGTGCATAAATAAAACTCGATATTGTTAAATATCTTTAAACACAACAAAAATTAAAAATTATTTTTCTTTATTTTTTGATAGAAAATGGTATTATTACAATTTATTATTACTTATTATTTTACAAAATATATAATATAAAATAATAATATTCCTCTGTATATAGTTAATAGCTTATAGTTTTATAAATTACATAGGAATACATATATGAATGAAGTAGTAATAGAGGAGTGCATTAGTAAAAAAAACCTCAAATACCATGTTACTTATCTGCCTGATTGAGTATTGACCGAAGAACCTGATAAAATGTTATGAAAAAATAATTCACTTAAAATGCGATTGTGAATATTATTTTGTAATGTTTTATATTCAAAATTTTCCTTATTCTTTATTAAGTATGTTTTGGAAGTTCAAAATTTTCCGATTATATTCTACTGATAGAAAATTTTGTATATTTGATTTCTGGAATTAATAATCGTCGCTCATTTTCTACTCATTTAATAAATTATATATAAAAAATATTTATTTTGTCTAACTAAAACAATGATAAATTATTTGACTTAAATACAAATTTTCCATTAACTTTAATGTATATAATTTTCATTTAATTAAAACTTACATTTTATTCAAGAATTTTTTGTTTAACTATAAGAAACAAATACTTGTTTCATCACATAATTGCGGTTTTAAATTTAATTGCATAAAATTTTGAAAATTAATATTTCAATCTCCCGAACGGCTTCTCATATTTAAATAGTAGAAAAAATGTTTACATATAAGTGTTAATAAGATTAAATGTTTTTTTAACTTTGTGAATGTTTCTTATCATTATGCGTTCTGCCCTTTCAAAACTTTAACATCCAGTCATGTTTAGTATTGCTTTATATCTTTACTTTGCTTTTGATAAAGACTAAGAATATTAAAATTTTTAGTTAGCTGCTGGACACTTTTCAAAGTAAATCTAGAACATTTACAGTTGCAGTTCTGGATTTTTCTCTAGCAGGAACATTATGCTTGAAGTGTGTAGAAGTAAACGATTTGAAAAAATTACCAAAAAGTAACTCGAAGATTTCAACATGAATTTTGGGAAAGGAGACATTCAAATCATCCACACATATCAAAAAGAGAATACTGTGTAAAAGAAAAACTGTTTCAACATATAAGAGAAGTTATTCTTCTGCTTTTAAACAAACATCTGGGTTACAGAAGTTGCAGACCTCTGAAAGTATAATGAAAGTGTATATGATTACGTAAATCACGTTAAATGCGGTCAAGTACCATAGTGTAAGACGTTATGAAAATATTTTTTTAGCAATGAGTGAACATTTATGCTGCTATTAAAGCATCACAGGTTTATATGTTGAGTAAACTAAATCCACATTTTTATAAGAACGTTGATTAAAATCTATCCACTGTGATACCATAGGCAGCTATGTCTGCCAAATATTTGATTGGTTCATTCTTCATTGATTGCTTAATATTATGCTGAATCTTACATTCATCTTTTGCTGACTGACTTTTTACAAGCTCAGAATGCTAAAACCATAATTGCCTCACTTTTCAAACAAGATAGAGCATAGGCTTACACTGCTCTAAGAATAAGAAACTTTACAGACTCCTTGACAGGTAAATTTTGCCAAATTTCATGGCCTCCCCCGAAGCCCGATCTTTTATCCTGCGATAATGCACTTTGGGGGATGATGAAACAAAAATCATGAAATGTAAGTTCAAAACCAATTACAAAGCGTGATTTGACTTTCATTTGCGGAAATTCAAGTCACTATATTGCCCTCTATTATTGATCGCACTTTCCACAGATTACATCTGTGCATTGAAAAGAATAAATTACAAAGTGATCCATTTGATCATTAAAATACAGTATACATATGTCTTCATTTCTTAAGTCATTATGAATATGCGTTCATATAAAACTCATTTAGTGGTATGGATTTATGAAACGACATGTATATGCGTGAGTAGGGGAAAATGGTCATTCGACACCACCCCCCGGGGGTGGTATCCCATTACCATGGCAACGGTTGCGGTAACCATGGAAACGAGTCCGGTTACCATAACAACGGTCGCGATCACCTAGCAACATTTATAATGTGCTAGTACAGTGCTTTTTAAGTTGCACATGTGCAAAAGTGTAAAAATCAATACATAAAAATTTTAAAAGTACTAGTATCAAAAATCGATATCATCTGATTGATGCACATTTTGATTGTCTATCTTAATGTACAATTAGGAATTTCATATATTGATTAATTTTCCCTTTAATTAGCATAATGTGTAAATTTACACAAAATGCACATCGATTTTACAGACAGAAAAAAGCAGAAAAGTGCTGATGCACTTGAATTGTAACAAATATACTTACATTCAGATTTCACATCAACATTTTCGAAGAAGTGCTGATAAATCAATCTTTTCGAACATTTCTGAAATTCTCAAAAAAGTGCTCAAAAATCTATTTTTTCGTACATATATATGAAACCCATATGATATATGTATGTTGTTTACCATCAAACAATACCTCATGAATCTCCTAATCTACATAAGTATAATCACAAGTACCATGGTTACCGTAACCAAGATACATAACTTTTTATTTTACATGTTAAAACGACTTGTAAAAACTCCTGTTGTACGTCAAACATACATCAATATAATACATAACATTTGCCTAAGTATCATGGTTGCCGTAACCATGATACATAACATTTTAATATTATATATATATATATATATATATATATATATATATATATATATATAAACAGTTGAAAACACCTTAGAAACCATAATTATTATCCTATAAACCATGAAAAACACCGTAAAAATCATAGAAAACATGTAAAAACCGTCAAAATTACACAAAAAAAGTGCAAAAATCAATACTACACATGTGCTGCTTAGGCTGTACATGTGTTAATCAATACTACACATGTGATAACCAGTAGTGCTTTTTCGAATATATGCACTTTATGTGTGCAAATATTATATTATAGATATGTATTATATTGTGATATTATAATATGTGCTCAACCAATATCGTATCAACCATTCTAAACATGACCGTGTAGTGCACACTCTACTTCAAACACCAAAGTGCCCCATATCAAATGCACATTTTTATGAGTGTATAGAGCTTTTATTGTATGCGTTTGTGTGTCAGGATGAGTTGTGATTGTTGGTTTAGTTTATGTAGGTGTGTGCTGTTTAGTGTTTTTTAGTTCTCATGTATTTATTTTTTTATAAAGACTTATGATTTTTCGATCGTCATCTAATGACATAATCTAATTTTATAATCTCCTGCTGAGTTTTACTACGAATGGTAAAATTTTCTTTATGGAGAAAATAATCATTACCAAAGAAGCAATTTCAATAATCGAATATGTTTTTTACAACGAATTATAGTGTTTGCTCGTTTGATTCGTCATGGAAAAAGAAATGTTCGACTCAAGAAAGTACAGTTCAAACAGAATGTCAAACAGACTCGTATTTATTCGTTGAAGAAGACATTCAAGCAGTCTTTGACGAGTCTGAGCTGAAGGAATTCGTCAAATGCATCTCGCCGAAGTTATATGAAGCTATATCGAGTAACGAACGCACTCATACGCATGGCGGTAAGCTGTATTCATATCGTAACGACTTATGTCATCCCTAATTTCATTCATTTTATGGCTTACATTGTTGGATTGATTCATTATCGGTTTTGGAAAAATGAGGACATTTACGGTCTCATGGAAAAAGCGATGCAATATTCAACAATTTTAGAACAAAATAAGAAAAGTCAGTATAAAGTGAAAACAACTTAACATCGTGGATGGTTTTAGCGGTAATATGGAGCATACTTTCTGTAGTTAATCATATTATTTACGACGTTGCTTACGATACATTTAAACATCCTTTTTACAACCTGAATGTCTGTCAAACAGATAAAGATATCGAAAAATGGGGAACCTTTTTATTTATTTTAGATTTCTTTGGATTTATCATTATTTCAATTGTGACAACAGTCGTTTTGCTGAATTATATACTTTATTGTGAACTCGCGAAATTCTATGTCAATGCTATCAATAAAAAATCGATCAAAAATTAATTGAATAATAATTATTAGCTTTAACAACGGCTTTGAAGAAATAACTAGTGACCGTGAACGATTATAACTAGTTTTTTTTTGATTATATGTGATGTTCTTTAATAAATTCTTTTTTTTCGCAAAACAAGGTGATTTTTATTTTATTTAGTTTGTTGATTTTTTTTGGTTTGATATTGGGGAATTATCAACCTAATTTAATTATTTGTAGAAATAGATATTAAGTGATTCCTACAGACCGTATCCAAGGTGATATCGTCATGCATCCATCATGTCAACGTATTGCATTCATCATATCAATACACAGCTGAACATGTAAAAAATACAGAAAATGTTGAATAATATATAAAATACTAAAAGAACTACATTATCAAACATTACCATCATGCTATCAACCTTCAAATTTACCATTTGAATCATCAAAAATACCTTATCAACCATATCATCAACCATCACATTTACCTTAATCACCATAACAATCACCATATATAAACCTTGATATATGCCTGATAAGGTATATTTGATAGTTGATATGGTATATTTGAAGAATAATTTTTGTGAAAATTTTCTACGAAAAGTTACTTTTTGTGAAGCAAAAAAGTGATTAAGTTTGATTTCACTAACCATCGACTTTCACTACCTTGTGTTGTTTGCAGATTCACAATACAGTCCTAACTTTGCTCTGCATTAAGTTTTCTTATTAATTTGCTTGAAAGGATATCTGTGAAGGTAGAGAACCGATTAAAAAGAGTAACTCATGGGATATATGTATGATTGTCTAGAAAATATTTATAATTAACTGGTTCATTCCTGCGTAAACTGCGTAGCATTATATGATGATCATTTCGAGATGATAAAATGCTTTCCATTATTGATCGTACTTTCCGTAGATTATATCTGTGCATTGAAAAGAAAAACTTACAAAGTGATAAATTTGATCATTAAAATTTGATCACATACAGTTCAGGTCTGGCAAGCTGTCTGCTGTAGGTAGCATGTAAACCTGTAATACCTGCCCCATTGACTAAACCCGCTCCTTCACCCAGAGCATTCTGCGTGAAGAGGGTGAGTGGACACTTAGCAGGATGAAAAACAAAACCTGCTAAAAGTTAGATGAGCTCCTTGGTGCCAACAGCCATCCATACCTTGTGAGGGGATTTATTCAAACCTGTAATTTTATTCAAACTTTTATAAAATAATATTACATAGCATTTTATCGCACGCTTATCCAGGGTTAAATCAAAACAAGTTACCTTAAATGTAATTTTAAAGTTACATCTTTTAAAAGATAACTTGAATAATGTTAATATATTTTTTAAACATATACTTAACTAATCTAAATAATTCTTCTTAATCGATTTAATAACTACAAAAGAATAATTTAGCAACCTAATCGTATTTTTATAAAAATAGATATAACTTAATAGTATTTATAATTTATAATATTTTAAATATCTAAAATGAATTCTTAATTATTAATAAAAATATCTTTCTTTTATATTTAAAACAATAACATAAATAATATATTGGATATTATAAACGGTTTCATAACGCACAAAAAACTCTCATTCGGAATTATTATTTTAAAAAGCCATTATTGTCAAAAGAACCGATAAAACAAACTAATCTAAACTCAATCTTGGTAAATTAATGTGTTAAAGTATAACTGAAAGACTACATAGAGCCAATTTAACTTCCTATCGTCGGAAATACATTGTGTGATAGATATTAGAAAATAAAGCTTAGTAGTTCTCACTCCCAATTTCGTAACAATTGATGGATCAATCAATAACCGAAATTTCCATGAAATAAACTTGTAAAAAAGCATTAGTCCAGTGTTACTATGTATAATATAAATGAAGGGAAAAGAATAACTATAACTTAATTATAAACAGAAAACGAAATAATATAAAATTATATTATATTGTATTATATTATATTAAATTATATTATATTATATTATAATATATTTTATTTTATAATATAATATTATATTATATTATATTATATTATATTATTTTTTACACTGACATTTTAAAATGCAAATTAAATTACTATAAAATTACTGTTTTTTATGAAAAATAACCAAAAAAATAAACGACAAATATATCGGAAATAAATTAAAACTAAAATTTACATAATTCAATTAATTATTCAAATATTATTTGTTTTTTTTCAATTGAAAAATCTTTAAGCATAAATTATGTTTCAATAATTTGACCGAGATTATTAATTAACACATTACGGTCCGCAGCATTCCGCATTATATGTTGTATGGAGTCCGGGCGAATTACGCAAAAAAATGCCAATTATACACTTTTTCGTAAAATCGATATAATTATTAAACCAACAGATCAATTGCAACGAAACTTCACAGATGCCTTCAAATTAGTATACTACATCGATATATGTAAACATAACAATGGGTTTCATTCTGTGTTGCATTTACCAGCGTGATAAAGTACAAAAAAGCTATTTTATTATAGAAATAATATTGATATCCCTTGATATCCTTGAACTTGATACATGTGTGTATAGTAAAAAATGTTTCGGGGTCAGTCATAAAAAATATAGGCTAAAAATAAACACAAGGAGAGCTCTATCACACATGTGTTTATTTTTAAACTAATAAGCTTTATTAAATTATATGGTTGTTAAGGGTTTAGGTTCCCAAATTTTCTACCGTGAAATTAGTATAGAGTGCCATAAGACGGTGTTATTATTATTTATTACACATTTATAATTATTACATTTGATTACAAATTATTAGTTATCATATCATGATGCCACAGATAAAGAAAGACTCTCCAAAAACTTCCCCAAAAAGCATTTATGTATGTAAATTACTATAAAACGTCATACAGATACTTGTCAGATATTTGGTGGCAATGACGGAACTATATTCAATAATAGAATAGCATTTTAAATATTTGTACTGCCATCTCTTGAAGAAATTAGAATAGCTCTCGTTGCTAACCATTTTATACAAAAATAAAAATATTTTTCATAATTCAAATTATTAAACAGTATCTAAAATATTTGTAACACCATCTCATGATGGAATCAAAAAAAATTTTAGTTCGTATATATTTTTTTTGTACGTACAAAATTCATATAAAATAGTATGCGTTTTCGCACGAACGGACTCACAGAAGTGCCGCACATAGTGTGCGTTTTCGGGTGAGCGGACTCTAATGTGTTAATATAAAAAAATTAAAAGAAAAGTGATTCATATTAGAAATTGTTACGTATAATTTATAATGTATTCTGAAAGTATATAAGCAATTAAACTAAAGTAATTGTCGACAAATTGATCATTCTTTTCGTAAAAAATATTTTGGATTATATTATAACAACATTCAAATTATTAATTACAAATTTTTAAAATAAAAATTTTTATTAACAGAAAATCATTATGAAATATTGGAGACTTTAACTTATGATATTTATTTATTTGGTCACATAGTTAGTTTAAAGTATATAAAAGGTATAATACGATCTTAACATTTCTACTTACATCTGTTGAATAAGAAAACTTTAAAATCTTTTACAAAAAACCCTTTCCAAGACATAGCTGTAAAGATTTTTTATTAACTAAGGCACATAACATTTAATGATTTTCCCTCGGGGAAATCAAAGAAGGAAAACAGTAAATTTTGGAAAATTTGTGTATAAATTTTTATAAAAATTATACTTTGCTGTAAACCTTAAACGAGACTTTTTCACTAAAAAGTAATTATTAGTTAAAAGAAGTAAACTTAAAGTTTATTTTTAGATAAGTGTTTTTTTTGTTTTTTTTTCACAAAACAATAATGTTTTGTACAATTTTCCTCAGAATAAACGGAATTATCCTCCAACACAATGATTAATTATATATAATTTCGGGAGTTTGGATGGAAATGTTGAATTCAATTTGGTTTTCAAATCAAAAAGATTTTTTAAGTTTCCTATAATTTTTCAAAAAATTGAATATATTAAGTATAAAAAAAGATATTTTCTCATTTAATGTTGTTGAAGAGAAATTAAAATTATTAATATATTTAAAGTATGTTTCATTTTTTATGAAATTAAAATAGGAAAAAAAATGACAAATCGTTTCGAAAAAACAAGACTCGCTGTTTCCATAATTTGTAAAACATTAAAAAATAAATCTAAAAAAATTGTTTTTTTCTATTTTTTTATTAATAATGTTTTATTTTTAGTTAAAATTGATAATAGTTATTTCCATTATTTTTTTCAATTAATTGAAACAACAGTAAACAATGCGGAGAATTAAATTTGATGGAAATCATATTCATTGGTCCTTGAGAAAACCAAATGAATATTTTCCACATATGCATTTAATAATTAAAATTATGAAAGTTATTTAAAAAAATAATTTGAATTATTCATTTCGTTTTTATTTTTTCAATTCTCATTTTCAGAGAAAATTATTAATTTCTATCTTTTTGTCCATAACTATTAAGAACATTTAAACAAGTCTCGTTTGAATCTTTATTGCAATCACATTTAGAGTCATTATGACTCTCAGAAGTTCTTTCATCGTTCGAAATCGTTCTAATTGATTTTCTTATTAATCTTTTTAATCATGATTATTCGAACAATTTTTCTAAATTATTTTTTAAAATATTTAACCTCTAAAAAATATTAATTTTTACCATTTTTCAATAAACCCAAAATAATAAAAATGACATCAAATTATTAAAAATGCTTTTAATTTAAATTTTACTAAAAATTATTAAACTTAATTTTAATTCTGAAATTAAAGATATGAACTTATCGAATCATTATTTTAATTATGTTCGAATAGTCAATCACTTTAAACTTAATAAAAAAATACCAATTTCCATCTGGGTGGGAGAATCACCATTCTAAATTCAACATACTTAAATAAACATACAGCATCCATACATTTACAAATTCAAACAATTTAAAATATTCCTCACATCCCCCTCGGTTTAAATGGCTTAAGCCATTCTACATTTCTGATCAAGATCCTGCCGTCCTCTAGTTGTATCTCATAACTTCTTTCGTGTCTTTGCTTTATAATTTTAGCTGGTCCTATATAACGGTCATCATTTCTTGATGGGTTAAATTTCTTTATCAAGACTTTATCTCCGACCTGAAATATTTGTTTTGTTTCTATTATGTTTTATTTGATTTTTCTCAAATTTTTCCTTCTATTTTAGTTTCCACCAATGTCTTAGTTTTCTTCCGAAGATTACCTCGGCTGGTGATATTCCAGCTGTTGCTTGGATTGTAGCGTTTAACATGAATTCTATTTCTGCCAACATTTCTACCCAATCTCTATGCACTTCATCCTTTAATCGTATATTTATGGCGTCTCTTATTGTTCTGAATTGTCTCTATGATCCCGTTAGTGTTATGGTGATAAAGACTTGAATAGACTATCTCCGTCTTAAATCTTTTAGAAGTTTCTTTAAAGAGTGCTGATTCAAAAGTTTTCCCTCTATCAACGTGTATCTCCTTTGGTGATCCGAATTTCCAGATCCACTTATCCAATAGTACCTTCCGTGTAGTCTTCTCGTCTTGGTGAGCCACTGCGGTCAAGCTGATGTACCTACTAAATTGATCGATTATTGCTAAAATGTATTGATATCCATTCATAGTCCTTCTGAATGGACGGCAAAAGTCCATGTAAATTTTTTGAAATGGTTCGTCGGCAGATTGTTTAATGTGTTCCTCTTTCGTTTTTGCCGTCAGTATCTTCTTTTTTTGGCAGTTTGCGCAACTTTGTACGATGTTCTTTATTTTTTGTCCCATTTCATACATATCGAAGTAATCTTTTATGTAATTGTAAACATTCTTACTTCCTGCGTGGCATAACATTTTATGTATATCTTCTATAAAGTCTGTTCTCTTCTTCCGAGGGATCCAATATTTGTTATCTCTTGTCGTCACGATATTGTTTTTAGAAGTCATTCTTTTTTCTTTCCCATTCTAATATTTTCTTTAATCTGTTCTACTTCTTTATCATTCGTCTGCCAAATGAACTCTTCTGAATCTTCAGTTAAGACAAGGATTCTAGTTTGAACTTTTCCTTTTTTAGCGTCATCGTACATTGTCTGACATTGTAAACATAGTTCACATGTATTTCTCGACATTGCGTCTGCATTAGTGTGTTTTTCGCCCTTGCGGTATTCCATCCTCATGTCTAGTCCACTAAGAAAGTTTATCCAAGTTGTGGAGTTATTGGGTTCTTCGTTGTCATCATGAATGTAATGGCCTTATGGTCAGTTCTAAGTAGAAACTTCTTTCCGTATAAGAAATGTTTGAAGTGTTGGGTGAAGTAATAGATTGCTTATAATTCCTTTCTTGTAATACAGTATCCCAGTTCGTGTTTGTTCATCTTGTAGGATCCATACTACCTTCCATATGCATCCTTCTGTGCAAGTACCGCCCCCATTGAATCAAAACTGGTGTCTGTATCCAGTATAAATTTTTTTTCGAAATCTGGATATGCTAGGATCGGTGTTTTTTGTCATTTTATCTTTTAATGTCTGAAATGCTTCGTCACATTCCTTTGTCCATGTCAATTTTTTATCTTTATTTTTTCCACATAGCCCTTCCAGTATTAATGTTTATTTAAAAAATTAGGTAATGCCTTTTTATCCAATAAAATTATGAGAAATTAAAAGTTAATAATAAAAATTTTCTCATTCATTTTTTTAGATTTGAATACATAAACAAAAACTATATCAATCATAGAAAGATGCTTACTGAAAATTGTTGTGTAGAATCTGTTTGTGTTGTCAATAAATGTTTACATTCAAATTGTGATGTTGTTAATAGACCTCAAATTTCAAAAAAATTTTATTAATTTCACGTACAAGTGTACGAATCTGAGGTCAATCTAACACTCCTGCTTTGATTTTCTCAGTTGTTAAGGCAGGGCACCCATTTACAATGTATTTGAAGCATACATCATCTTTTGATAAAGCTTTAACAAAGTGTTTCATAATTCCCAACTTGATGTGCTGAGGTGGAAAAATAATTTTATCTCGACTGACAATGGGATCATTGATGATATTTGGCATACCTCCTTCAAGATATTCACGAATATGCCTCTCCATCTGAATCCAATGCTTGTCTCTAGCCCTGTTGTTCAACATACAAATAAGGCATGGGAACTTCGTACAACCTTTTTGCTGACCAAGGAGGAAGTAAACCGTTTTTAGGTCAACACATATCACTCAATAGTGCTCTTGATACTTTAATAAATTTTATGTTGTAGTACTCTTCTTTTAACACGAATGAGTGACCAATAGGCACCACACCATTAATCAATGAAACGTACAGATTCCAAAAAAACTAGAGATTATAGTAAAATAAGAGTTCCATATTTTGAATTTGCAACCCAAAATTAGTCGAAAAATTGTGTCAGTTCTTGCAACAAAAACTTTATTAAAAATTGTTCTCCAGTGTAATTAGTCTAAAGTACTATTACTAGTATTAAAGTACTCGGAGTCAGAGTGCTAGGCCCATTGAAGACATAATTTATTCCTCTTTTAAGGTTGCAAATAACTGATTGTTAATGACATAATTTTAACCAACATTTCTCCCTTTCGTATAAAAATGAATTCAATTAACTGTCCGAAAATGAGTCTAATAATCAACAACAAAGATGACTCGGTAATGTAATTCAATGATACGCAGCTTTAGCTTTAAAAGTCTTCAAATGACAAATATCTGAATTATTATAGTTGTTCAAACGACTTATTGTAATTTTTATTATGACAACACCGAAAAGAGAATTCAAAACAAATGTAACTCGAAAAAAATATTTTTTTTTCAAAATCCATCTCACAAATCAGTGATTGCCCATAATAAACTTAATTCAATTTAAAATTCGACATTTCCTTACAACAATCAAAAAACTGACGAAATTCAACATCGAAAAAACTCAAATTCCGAAACAATTTTCGCTTGCCATAAATAATAAACCCACACTGATAAATTTGACAAAAAATTAAAAATCATTCTTCCAATGTAACAAAAGACCCAAAAATTTAAATCTGTCACAATATCAAATCGATATCGATTCAAAAGCCATCAACCAATCAAAACTGACTGAATATTAAATCTCTCTCACACACATACCTTCAAAGAGAGAGAGAGACACGAAATCACTCCCAACGGTGGTACAGTGCGTTTCATTTTATAACAGTGAAATATTATAACGTACACATTTAATAACAGTAAAAGCAATCATAATTTTGCTTATTTATTTGCTTATCATTTATTTTACTGTTATATAATATTGCAAAAGACTTATATAATGTTATATCATAAAATTGAATAACATTCAATTTTATGATATAATTTTATGTACTGTCGATTAATTTCATTTTTGCAATCTTATTTTATTTTCAACCGATTGTTATAACGACATCGGCGACGGCGGTCTTCGAGAGGAGCAACGCCGGAGAAAGTGAACCGATCCTCACTAGGGTCACAATCGTTGATTGTAACTGGAAATTTATTTACAGCAGCGGCATCAATCGATCAATCAATCAGTCGGTGTGCACACCGAGCGCGCCCGTGTCGCGATACGAGTGCGCACAGCGGACCGCGAGCCGGGCCAGTTGGTCCAGTTCGACCGCGGCGATAATCGAGTAGAGTGAGTGATCGATCAACTGGCGGACGACGGGCACCTGCACGGACTGGAGGTGCGAGCACGCGATCCGGTAGTTTCTGGCCGACAATCGATCGGTTGTCGCTATTTGAAGCCGGCGGCGACGGCGATGGCGGAGAAGCAACGAGAGAATTGATCAATTCGTTCGCGTCGTTGTCGTCGTCGTCACTAATCTCGATGATCGATGATTTCTCGGATCGATCAATGTAATTATTGATCCTATCGAACGATTGATCGCCGTCGATTATTGGTTGATAGAGCGTCGATAAATCGATTATATTGTTGCGACTATCGATTAAAGGCAGCGGCGGCGGTATTTCATCGTCGTCGTCCAATAACAAATCGATTGTCTCTCTCGATCAAATAGCTAATCGATCAATTCATCCACTCGTAATCGAATCGACACGCAGGAT
Source organism: Girardia tigrina (assembly GCA_001938485.1). Taxonomy (NCBI): domain Eukaryota; kingdom Metazoa; phylum Platyhelminthes; order Tricladida; family Dugesiidae; genus Girardia; species Girardia tigrina. The sequence goes on from MQRK01180445.1 coordinate 156,236, forward strand.
GAACGATTTTAAACGGCGTCGGGAAGATCGTTTCCAAATTCGATATCCCGTCAATCGAATATCGATAATTATCGATCAATATTAGTCAATTTTTGTTGATATAATCTTATCCTTTATTTTACACCGATATAATTCTCTTTTTGACATTCTTAGAAACTCTGAAAATGAGGAAATAAATCAAGTAAAAAGTTTAAACATCTTTCTTTTTAGCATGAATGTCATGAGAAACATCCATGGCTAATCCATTGTAGCAAATTATTAATAAAACGAATTCAAACAAAGACTATGAACAATAAAATAATCAATACTGAGTTTAACTTAGTAAATTTGAATTATCTCTTTTTTATACATATTCTTTTATATAATATATAATTACACACAACAAACAAAAAGGACAAATAAATCATCACAGATTGTCATTCAAATTATTTCAGTCTTGATTTGAATCCAAGTTATAAAAGCTTTTCGAAATAAGAGAGGGAAAGGAAGATGTCAATTTATATAAATAATGATTTTAAGTAGCGTTTAAGCCACTTTCATTATTTTCAAATTCAGAGCTCATAATTTAACACCATAATTTATTAATATAACAACAATTCACATATTTAAACAAATTTTCCTGTTAATTAAATTATCTAGCCACAAATTAATCTATTAAATTCTTTTCGATTCAATTTTTAAAATCTTGTAAATTGTAAACTTTAAATTTATTAAATAATTTTCACATTAAAACTAAAAATTTATTTTAAAATGTTTCATATCTTCTATTAAAATATATAAATTGTTATGACTGTTTTTACTGTCCAATCGCAACGTTTGGCCCTAAAGAGGGCCGTATGCCTTTCTCCTTCGACTTTCGACTCGATTTGTTTTGTTGAGTTATCATCGATTGGGACCGGGTTAAGAGAATCGTCGATTGGTACGGAAAGATCCAGTGCATCGACTAATTGATTGATTTCTGTCGGCTCGATTTGATTTTTGTCAAGAGGAGTATCGGCAATTGAATCAATATCTCCAAGACCGCCGATTCCCGAGCGATACTCACGATTCTCTCGTCCTCTTCAACGACGAGCGCCTCCCCGAGTCTCAGTTCAGAATCGCCCTCGACATCGCCATCACAACAAATCGTCGCTGGACCGACTAGATAATCTGGCCGATGCTCATCCCTTATTAAACTTGTGTCGAACGGTTGAGAACAAGATTCATCGAGAGACGATTGAGTCGATTGAAACGATTCATTCAACGATTTCGATTTGCCCAATTTATCGAGCTCCTTCTTCAATTCCGTCACTTTCAAATCGGATGTCCGTCGACTATTTGGTAAGAAAATCGATATCTTTTGAGACATTTTACGATTGTAAATATATATATTACGATTGTTAAAAAAATATATTTTTCGAAAAATCGATTTTCTTTATAACTTTATTAGTTAACGAATAACTCCATATAAAATAATTCATTCAAACAAGCATTCAATTTTTAACATTTCTAAATATATAAACACACACATGTATTTTCATATACAAAATATATACCTTTTTATCCTTTTTTTACTAATTAATATAATTTTTTCTTTCAAATCATTCGGAAACAAATGTAAAAATATTTTGATTTATAAATAAATATTTAATATTTAATGGTTTTCTTATCATTTTTAATTTTAAGATATTTAAGGGATACATTAAAAACATATTTTTTATTTTTAAATAGGTATTTAATTTTTTTATGATTTTCTTTTACTATATTATTTTTAATTTTTAAAATATTTAAAAAACACATTAAAACATATTTTATTTTTAAATATGCATTTCATTTTTTAAAAGTTGTTTTATTATATCATTTTTAATTTTAAAATATTTAATAAGCATATTAACATTAAAATATTTTAACTTTTAAATTGAAAAAATAATAAATTATTTTGGCGAGATGCAAATTTAAATTAACCCCTCTTAATGATATAACCTGAAAAAGAGATAACTGAAAAAATTAAAGTTCAATGAACTCTAATTACTATATAATTAAATAAATAAAAATATAAGAAATAAATTTTATCCAAACTCTATTGTATAAAAAGGTAAATAACTAATATATACAAATAATATATATAATGTGTTTGGCGATATAATTTTTCATTCAAGCTCGAGCGAGATTCTTGGGATAAGAATTGGTTGTTGAGTTCTGTGGAATTTTTGCTGTTGGTATTGAAGATGGAATAAATATTATAATACTACTAGCGCGCTCGGCCCGCTTCGCGGCCCTCTCTTGCCGGGGGTTCAATTTTTTTTATATTATAAAAGCCCAAGTCACTCACTGCCTGCCTCACTGCCTCACTAATGCTGTA
>MQRK01180445.1:158854-168967 GCA_001938485.1 Girardia tigrina
AATTGATATTTTTTCACATTTATTTTTCAACAAATAATACTATTATTACGTCAACAATTATTACGTAAGTGCGTTAGTGAAGCAGGCAGTGACTTGGGCTTTTATAATATATATTATCATGATTATTTTTACAAATAAATAGAAGTAGTATAATATTTAAAAAACAAACGTTAAATTAACAGTCAAATTTCTTTGTTATTAATTTATTGATTAATTTATACATTCTGATTTATTTATTTAAATTTAAATTTATTTATTTAACTCTTTATTTGGTAATATTCCCAATTTTTTCTCTGATATTATAAGAAAAGAATTTCTAAACGTCAAAGTTGAAAAAATTAATTTTATCTCAACATATAATCAAATTACAATAGATAATTAATGAAAAGCAAAAAGCCGCTAATGAACAATTAAGGGTAATTAGAAAACATAAAAAACGAATATAAATGTTTACTAAAAATATTCATTTCATTTAAATCTTTAAAAGTTAATTTTTAGTGACAATTTTTAAACATTTTAAATGAAATTCTCATTCAATTTTTCTTTTAAATTTTTGATTAATTTATTATTAATTTTTGAAAAAAAATGTAATTAATTTATAAAAATTTATTTATTTAACTGTTTATTTGTTAATATTCATAATTTTCTCTCTGATATTATAAGAAAAGAATTTCAAAACGTCAAAAAACAGATTATTCAAATTTACTGAGTTAACCCTTTGACTACTGAACTATTGTTTTGCTCATATTAAATAAAAACACTAACTGATAAAACTAAACTGTAAAACTAACTGATAATAAGTACTGACAAGTTTTCAGGTAGTGCGTGAAGATGTCGCACAAGAGTACATCCACTATATATTGGTTGGTCGAAAAATAACGGCGGTTTTGGGACACAAACTTCAAAGACGTGCAAATTCACAGAAACAAAAGTTTATTAATCAAAGTATGAACCGTTGACATCAATACATTTTGCCAACGAGAAACAAGTTGTTTTATTCCATCAGCATAAAATGCATCGGTTCTCGAAGCCATGAATTCTTGGAAGGCATTTTGAGCATCATTTTGGTTTTTGAAATTTTTTTCACGTAGGAAGTTGTACAAATGTCTGAAAAAGTAGAAGTTCGTTGGCGAGAGGTCTGGTGAATATGGTGGATGAAGCAGGGTTTCATAGCCCAACTCATTAAGCTTTTGAAGAGTCACTTTTGAAATATAAGGTCTAGAGTTATCATGAAGAAGGATGTGACTTTTTCGATTGACCAATCCCGGACAAAGGGTTTTCAATTTTTTATGCATTTCATCAATTTAATGACAGTACCTCTCCGATGTGATTGTTTCACCTGGATTCAAGAAACTATAGTGGATTATTCCAGCATCACACCACCAAACTGTCACCATAACCTAACGGGGTGTTAGTTTCGGTTTTGGAAAGTGTTTCAGTGCTTCATCTTTGTCCAACTACTGTGTAGATCGACGTCGGTTATCATACAGGATCCATTTCTCATCACTTTTGAATTTTCATTCAAAACATGTGGAACCCATTTATCAAGTTTCTTGATTTTTCCAAGTTGTTTTAAATGATCCAGGACTGTTGAATGACTAATGCCCAACCCATCTGCAAGTTCTCTGATTGTTGTACGGGGATCTGTTTCCACCATTGTCGTCAAATTGTCGTTGTTCACAGCAACTGGATGACTACGATCTTCTTCATCTTCAAGGTTTTCATCTCCATCAGAAAATTTACAGAATCAGCTATAGGAATATACAGCTAGGCATAAGATTTCAAATAATATCTAACACTAATGCATTTAAACTTATATACATATCAAAGTAGATAAACAAAGTATAAAGCTCAAAAACCGGCATTATTTTTCGACCAACCTAATACAACTGGGATGAAAAAAAACCGATTTCGCATACTAACTTGTGATTCGGATAATCTGCATAAAATCGCTCAGAAAATTTCCCGAAAATTGTCAACAAAATCGTCTGATAATAAATAGTTGCATAATCTCTTGATTTAGTATTCTTCTGAGTATGGAGTATGATTAAGAAGACCAAACTCACGTTACTGTAGTTTTAACGCAGTCCTAAGTGCAGTATGTTAAGACTAAGAAAACACTGTATAAAGAAGAAAACGAGTCGAAATTGCGAGCAAAAAGACTTATTTGGAAATAACCCTCAAGACTTTTTGTTTATTATACAGAAAAGTTCAATCTGCTTTTGTTTCTGGGACTTATTTTTTTTAAAAAAGACTTTCTTGTTTTTATAAATCTATTATCTCCGGTTTTCCTTTTTTATGATTTTTTTCCTAAGAATTCATTCAAAATAATCGCAACGATATTCTTAAACGGATTTAAATTGTTCAAAGATCTGTCTCAGACACTGAAAACTTCAACATATGTCAGAAGAATACCAAATCAAGAGATCATGCAACTATCTATTATCAGACGATTTTTGTCTGCTGAAAAATTGGAATTTCCTTTCAAACGATCGTTCATTTAATAGAAGAATTAAACGTTAATGTAAATAAGGCGTATTATCAGCTGTTTTATCAAAATATTACCAACAATACACACTATTTAACATACAGAAATATAAAGTTATAAGTTATGTGAAAACACCCACGATGGAGAGACTTTTGTTCCTGATCTCAAATCAAATTGTTCTTCATTAAATAGTTCAATTGACACTCGAATGTCACTTGTTAATTTGCTGAATAATATTTTTAATAAATACCGCCTTTTCAAAACACGCTAATAATAAAATCTATTAAAATCACAAAGTAGTTCACTTTTTGCAATGACGACTTTTATTTTGTTATCGTATTTGTTGTCGATATACATCATGGCATCGAATCCATTGTCAGAGATAAATTGGGCAGCGAGATCAACTTGTGATTCAGATAATCTCCATAAAATCGCTCAGAAAATTCCCCTATTCGTTATTGATGGGGAAATAATTTTTTAACGAGGCCATTTTTACTCAATTTTCGGAATTAAATTTTTTACCTGTCAAAAAGTTGTTCAAATTAAAAGAAACGGTTGTCAGTTAGAGCTAGGATTGATGAGTATGGAGTATGATTCAGAAGACCCAACTCAGTTTACTGTAGTTTTGATGCAGTTCTAAGTGTAGTTTTTTGATTTGCATTGTCGTGGAGCAAGAATTTCCATTTTATAAAATACTAATTATTAAAAAAAGTTATATTTAATTTTAATTAATTTTTGTTATTTTGTTCAATAGTCAAGATATGTAGCAAGAAAACAAAAAATACTGAATAACAAAATGTTAACAATACTTGACAACCTATTATTTATATGTGACCGTAGCTGAGAAAAGGTACCACAAGTCGTTGCACAGAAAGCCCAGAAATCGCCTGTATTAGTGGATTGGTCAAAATGGGGCAAAAGTAGTTCTCTATCTATTTCAATATGTCAATCCATGCCCCTGAATACAGTATGCATCATTTGTTGTTCTGACTTATTTATAGGCCTTAACTACCAACTTCAAGTGACTGAGTGTTGCAGTGATTTTAATAAACATAATGTTTCAATTTGCGCTTTCTCAAAAACGAGTTTTTACGAATATGACCATTGTAATATCTGTAGAAGAGTCAAATAATGGAATATCAGCATGATTATTTACACAGTTGTAAATTATTATGAGACCTACAACGTGGCACTCTTAACTCAGTTTCCTACTTGTGGTCCCTTTTCTCAGCTTTGGTTACATGTGAAGAAAGTGACAAATATTCCATTACGCGGTTCTTACGAGTCCACGATAACAGCCAAATGCATGTATAGCTTTGGTACCAAGTTCCATGGCTGTTCTTTCATCACTGGCAAACAAACGACTCAGAGGCGGTGAGCTACTGACCCCATATGAGGACTATCGGAGGGCTCTTAAGGATATTAGTTTGGCTGGACCTTGTAAAGAGCCTTAGGCTCAACACCCTTCGGAAAAGAGGAGAATAAAAAGGTTATTAATAAGGTAATTTTATGTAGGAAGGAAATATGTTAAACAATAATTGCATTTCTTTGCTAAGATTATTATTGCAGAACATTAAATAGTTTAAGGATAAACCACGAAGAATTTACAATTAATTTCTTAAATATTACAATTGTTTTGAAAGAAGATACTGTTAACAGCTCATCTTGATATTATATTATATTATATTATATTGTTTATAATAAATATAAGAGATTTACATTAAAAAATAATTTCAAATATTATTTTTAATATACAACAATAGCTTTAGGTAAAAATAAAAAAACTGAAAAGTATAATAAAATTTAGTATTGCGTATAAAATAAATCTAAAATTTATTTATGAATTAATAATTTAGTACATTCTTTCATTCAAATTTTCCAAAAAAACATTAATAATCTTTCAAAACTAAAATTATTATTTAATGATAGTCTTAAATTAATGAATACGGTTTCAGTTCTATGAGTTATAGAATCGTTTCCGGTTTCATAAACTCCATATGAAGCTTAAAGTACCAATAAATTATAAAGGAGAATGATTTAATTCAATTATGAAAGAGAATTTATTGTAAACTTTCACCATAAATTTTTGTTGATTAAAAGAAACTATTAAATTCTCTTTAAATGAAATACTCTAATTTATTATTTGGTAAATAATTTAATGTAGAGACGATTTTTCGTATGGAAAAATAAAAAAGTATTATTAAAAACTACCGCTTAAATTTAAGTTTGGAATTATGAAAAGATTTCTTATGAATTTTTTACCAGTTGAGACTTGTCTATAAATATTAACATATTGAAATTTCTTTATACATTTATACTCAAAATCCTCAAAATATTATTTTAATTTTTCCATAGGAACAATTAGTTTCATAACCGTTTATATTCAAAACATTGAGACAACTCTCATTTGAATTTTTATAGCAATCACATTTAGAGTCATTACAACTCTCAGAAGATCTTTCATCGTTTTTCATCGTTCTAATTGGTTTCGTTTGACATCGCTCTAATTGGTTATTCTATTTCTATTTTTAATCATGATTATTCGAACAACTTTTCTAAATATTTTTAAAATTTTTCATTTTTAAAAATATTAATTAAAAATAATAATTTAAACCATTTCTTAATAAAAACTCAAAATAATAAAAAATTTTATCAAATAATTGAAAATGAATTTATTTTAAATTTTATTAAAAAATATTAAACTTAATTTCAATTGCTAATTTAAAAAATATAAACTCATCAAATTTTATTTTAATTATGTTGGAACTTTAATTTAAAAAAATATCAATTTCCATCTGCGTGGAAGAATCACCATTCTAAGTTCAACATTCTTAAATCAATATATTAATAATACAATATCAATACATTTACACATTCAAACAATTTAAAATATTCCTCATAGTTTAAAAAGATTGTACTCTTGTCTTTATCTAAATTATAAGTCAAAGGTTTACTTGAATGTGTTTCACTCAGTTGCAATGATGGAGGAAACAATTTAAAAACATAAAAGAAATTTAACTTCAGATGAAAAGACTTCAGATATTTTTTCTACATTGATTTACTATAATAAATTACACTTCATAATTGAATGGGTAAGATTTTATCAAGTACGCTTTAAAATTTATACTTTTCAAGGACCCCTTGTGGACCACTATAACAGTTTGTAAACCTATTAGCCTAAACAATAGGGTGTATCTTAAATAATAAAATTCACAAATGGATTAAAGAAATTTAACAATATTTCTTAATTGTTAGAAAAAACTCTGTTTCAAAACATAAAATTTAGATGATATTATCTTTTTTCATCAAAAATATTATTTTACTAAAATATTTTGAAATCCAAATATTTCTCACACATATACACTTGGAATAACATTCGACAACGGGATAACTATCATATGCATTCTAAAATGACTTAGTCTTTAACCCTTAGGTGATCGCAAAATTTTCTGCAATGTAACGGGTCATAAACTACAAATAGTTCTGTTTAAGTGAACAAAGTTCCCGAGCGCTAGTAGTTAAGCTTTACCAAAACTTTTCACTAAATCATAATAATTATTTTTGATGTTAACTGCACTCTGCTTGTGTATTTAAAGCACCAGATGATTGTCTCTCGGTTAGTCATCAATGTCAAAGTGTTGCCATGGGAGAACTAAGAATACAATATTGTGCGTAAGCTTCACATTGTTTTGGTACAATTTTGGCTTTTGGAAAGGTTTTGGAGCCTAATTAGAATACAACCACTGAGCTGAACGTCGCTGGTAGTCGCATCGGATCCCTTTTTCATTGCATGTTACAATTCGATCCAGAAACGGGTCACTTTGATTACGCAAAAGCAGAGAACATACATTTTTTTGATTTTCGTTTATTTCGTGCGGCACCTACTTGTCCAGCTTTTTCACTTTCCCGATTTTCTTCAGATGGCAAAAAAAGTGCTGATTGGTGAACGTTGAGTTCTTAAGCGACTCCCCGTGAATTTTTATGCGGGTCGGCATTGATTAACTTCTTAAAATGGTCGTCGTCAACTTGTGATGGTCGACTACCGTGTTCTTCATCTTCAAGACTCTCGTTGCCACTACAAAACTTAGAAAACCAACGTTGTACTGTTCGTAAATTATTGGTATGTTGTCCAAATACATTGTTAATATTTCGAGCCGTTTCTGTCGCTTTTCGACCTAGATTGAAATCGTAGAATAAAATTGTTCTCATTTCCTTCTTTTCTAACATTTCTAAAATAAAATAAATACACCTTAAATTAACAATAATAATGTCATACTTGGTATGAAAATATAGAGTAAAGTTTAAGCTTTAAAGTAAATTTAAATATGAATCTATTTATTAATGATTTTCTAAATATTTCAAACAATTAATATTAGATACATTAAAAACGACATTTCTTTTGCATCAAACGAATATATATAAATGCATATAAATGTATATTCGCAAATTAAAAAGAGCCATAAATATAGTTGCTAAAAATTTACCCACGAGAATCAATGACAAAATTTGACGGTATGAAAAAAAATCGATAAACTAAATATAGCGTAAATGAATTTTTTGTATATGGAAAAGATTCCAACTATTCATTAATGCTATAAGAGGATTCCATAATAATAAATTAACAATTTCAAATATATATATTTTATTTAAAAATTACACGCGTTGTAATAATATTAAAACAAATTCAAGAGATTAATTTGAATATTCTGGATCCATTGTTGTAATATATTTAGTATAATACAGATAATATAAATATCATATAATTATTTATCCTTACAAATGCAATATATTATATTCAATTCAATCAGTGCTTTTCATTTATTATCTTGCCTATTGTGAGGAATATTTTAAATTTGGTATGTTGAAATTGGTTTGTTGAATTTTGTATGTTGAGTTTAGTACTTGGAAATAAGTTTCTCCCACCCAGATGGAAAATTGATATTTTAGATGTTCACGATAAATAATTATTCGATTATAATTTACATTTTAAAGTACAGCATAAGATATATAAAAACATTAAAAATATTAAATCTTTTCAAATCTTCATATTAAAATTTAAATAAAATAAATAGTTTTAACTAAGTTTTGAATTAACTAAATGTTCTTTCTTTACATAAAATAATTTTTAAATAAAATTAATATGTAAATAAAAAATTAATACTAAAACTACAAAATTTGAATTTTAAAAATAAAATCAGAAAATAATGAAAAATTTGTTCGAATAATTGTTTATTAACAAACATTAACAAAAAATTATCAATTTAGAACGATGTAGAATGACGAGAGTTTCGCTGAGAGTTGTCCAAAAGACAATTCTGATTGTAATGAAAATAAAAGTTTGAAAAGTCATGTTGGTGTTCTTAATACCTATAACAGGTATTTTGATCGATCTCTGACTTATAAGAATATAAAAATGAATCCTCGCTATCCACATGACAAAATAAATTCTTAAATTTTACGGCAGTTAGCCCTATATTATCCGAATATAGGTTTTAAAGAAGGTGTTTCTTAACTATTAACCGTTTCATCTAACAATTATTAAGCTTGCTCAGCTATTGAACTAGTTGAATGTTATATTATTATGTTTATTTTTCTTCGAATATTAATTAAAATTTTATTTCTGTAATATAGTGGCAAAAAAAGCCTTTTATTTTTTTCACAAAATTTATTTTAAGTGGTTTTCTTTGTACAGTTATAAAGTATAGTCTTCCTTTATTGTACATTTAATGAATTTTAATAAGTTCCAGTCACTTCAAAAAAATTATTGTAAAGAGGAATCCTCAACAAAACTCCTTAAAAGGTATATATAGAACTTATAAAATATCATTGTTGTAAAACAACATAGGCATGAATCATATGCTTATTTTTTTAATCAAAAAATATTAATACACAGAAAATATCGTTTGATAATTGTATTCTAACAAAGAATTTCAAATACGTCAATAAAAAAATTTTAAAATAGAATATTACCAAAACTTTTAAACTAAACGTAATGAAATAATTTAAAAAAATAATAACTAATTGAAAATTATTTTAATTATATATTTTTTCTGAATTTTATATTTACAATTAGAACATTTTTGTCCAGTAAGAATAAGCTTAAAATGTTGTCTCTGAAAAAATCTTTATTTTCTTTTCTGAAAAATTTCTTCCATCAAATGAAAAGATAAATTTATTTTAATAATAATTTTTTTTAAATGAAAAAGTAGAAAAAAATATTTCAGTGTTTCAGTATGAAAGATTAAAAAAAAGCGCATTAATTTTGAAGTCTTCTGAGACGGAACTTTCCATTTACATCAGTGCAGAAATATGATGATTCTATGAAGTATAGAAAAAATATTATAGACAATCATTAAATTTTAATGAATATTTTTTTTAAAAAAATTTAATAAATGATAATATTATCAATTTAAACAAACACAATTTTTAGTTTAGTTTTTTTGTTGTAAATACTCAAATATAGAAATTATTTTTTTTAATAATGAAATTATTATAAAGAAAATATTTTCTTATCGGTTGATTGAAAAATTTATTTTTTTTCTACTTGAATCTCTAAATTTAATATATCAACCTGAAGTTAATCATAAAGAAGAAAAATTATTTTCATGTTAATTAAATCTTAGAAAGATAAAAGAAATAGAATATTAAAACGAATGATGCAAAAATATAATAAAAAATCTTTTTTTTATCAAAATAAAAAATCCGTTTTGAATTTATTTATTTATATCAACGAATCAGTAAAAAAATTATTATGGATAATTCTTATATTTTCGGCACTTAGAAAATTATGCTAAAGAAAAATATAAAATAACTTTACTTCCGAAATTTGACAATAAAATTCAGATGTTTCAGTGCTTTAAAACAAGAAATACTAATTATATTATTTTATATAACTTAATCATTTGAAAAAATGTAAAAATTTTTTCGTTGATCCATAAAAGTGCTTTGATAAAATAGAATTAGAGGTTCATGGTTGCATTACAAAATACATGAGATAAAAGTTACATAATGTTATCATGCGATGTGTCTTTCTTCCGCAAAAAATGTAAAAGTAAATGAGTAATTCACAAAACAGCGACCAAGATTCATACATATCATCAACCAATCACGTCTATCCTATTTTCTAATTGCTTGACATCTAAGACCACACACACACAAGGCAGCAGGTAATTGTAACACATGGGCCTCCCATCTCTTTCAATGGTATTGAGCCTAAGGCTCTTTAGAGGGTCCACCCAAACTAAAGTCCTTAAGGGCCCCCCGATAGGCCTCCTACGGGATCAGTGTCCTGCCTGCGAGCGACCGGTTTTCCAGTTGCAAAAGACCAGCCATGGAATTTGGTGCCATGGCCATACATACCTTTGGCGGTTACGGTGGACGCGTAACATCCTCTGAATGGGCACTGGAAATGTCCTTTTGCTTTTGCATAATTGGCTGGCAATCGGTATTGTCGGTGCGGCGATTCTTCACGAGTGTATGTAGTGCTGTCTTCTGTCTGGATCCTCTGCGTGCCCATAGTTGCTTCCGGTAACTGGGGGTTGGATTGAATTGTTGTCGGCTCTTCCTCTCTCACGATGACCAAATTATCTTCTTGCTGGGCGTTTGGTTGTTCTGACTCTTCTCTG
>MQRK01180445.1:169047-190958 GCA_001938485.1 Girardia tigrina
TTTTTCTGTCGCGGCTGGGCTTTCTTTTCTCTCTGTTTCCTCGGGATGGGATCTGCTCCTTCATGGTCTCTTCTGAGATGCCTGTTTAGCTCCTTCACCTCTGCATACTGCTTGTAACAAGCATCCATCGGGCAACTGTGCTCTTTTAGACGGGGCAACACTAGTCTTAGTGTCTTCTCGTCTCCGCTCCTGCTGATCTTCTTGAATTGTAACACATACACATGCTGTCACAGTGATTTGACGTTTTATAAGAAACTTTTGGGATTCCCTTCATTTTCCTCTTAAAAAAATATTTTTTACTCTTTTCAAGAAGTTTGCATTTAACATATTATCATCAAAGTTTGTTTTCAGTTATTTATTTCATTAGCTAAACTTTGTCAAAGGGTTTCCTTTCCAGAATCAATGGCTTTCTAGTCATTTGTAAATTATTTTACATAACAAAAATTTATTTTTGTTTAAGAAAACACTGGAATAATAAAGAAACATCATTCTTTATTTAGTGGAACAACATAAAAAATCCTTTTCTAAAATATCTTTTGAATATTGTCTACATTTTTAAATATATTAATTAAAATTCAGAAACCTAATGTTAATAGAATCTAATTTTGAAAATAACTTTTATTAGAATTGCAAACATCTTAACGCTTCATTTTACAGTTAACTTAAATAAAAAATAGAAAGGTATTTGAATTAAAATATGATCATACAAGATATTGAGGTTGTGAGGAATATTATGAATGGTGTTTTATTGTATGCTGTTTGATATGTTGTTTTAGGATTGTGTTTCTCCCACCCAGATTGAAGATTGATATTTTAAATGTTTTGAAACGTCGAAGTATTTACGCAATTTGAAAATTAAATTAATATATCATAAATATTAATATATCTAAAATATTTATTTTAAAAAATTATCTTAAATAATAAGACGTTCAAAAATAGAATTAAATTTATCAATTAAGAACGATGACTAGTAATGAAAGTTTTATAGAGAATTGTCCTAGTGGCGATTCGAGTTGTGATACAAATAAATATATTAAAAATCAAATTAGTGTTCTTAATAGATATATCATTATAATTAATTGTTAATCAATTTTATAAAATTCCAAAATAAGACTTTATTTTTTACTTTTATTTTGCACTGAATCAATCCAAGATTCAGAAACTGAGTCTATAATATAGATGGAACTTAGAAAGAAGTAAGCAAATGTCTTTTAACTTCCTTTTTAAAATTATCGCAATAAACCATGTCATTTACTGGTTGGGATTGTCCTGCAGACACTAAACACACTTTAGATGAACCAAGGGAAAATACTTTTTGTGATCTTGCCTGAAGTTTCGTAACCACTACCAAGTCGTTGAAGAGGACTACAAATAGTCTTATTACTAAATTTTGGTTCAAGTATATATCTTGAGTACTTGATGAACATTTTCAGTCCAAAGAAGCTTGGAAGTATATATCGTTTTATATTGACGACCAACCACAAAGAGGCTCATCCTGAAGATTCGTGGTACTCTATTCAAATTGCTTGTTTCACTTTGATATGATAATGTGGCTAAGGGTTCCTTCACTGTTTGTATTAAAAATCTCTTTTTGATAGCATTTTGTTGAAATATGTTGTTCCAGCAATTGAATTAATCTATTTTTATTTTTTTGATCATTTGATAATCACTAGTCATTGACGATTTAAAAAAAGGATGTTGAAAGGAAATACATTACTAGAAATGTATACTGGAATATGAAGAATGAAAAGAGAATAAAAAATAGTTGAACAGACATCTCGGGACAAATAAATACTACAATTAAATTTTTAACAATAATATTGGAATAGTTATAAGAATTAATACAAAATTACAAAAAAAAATAAAAACCTTAAGTCAAATTCGTACTTTTATATATATTAAATATGTAGAAAATTGAATAAATACAAACTTTGCATATAAAAAAGCCGGCTTTCTTATTCTTATACAATAAATAAAGTTTCAAACTGAATTTAATAAATGCGTTAGAAAACAGATTATTGCAAAGAAAACTAAATAAAATTGTATAATTATTCCTAAAAGCTCTTAATGTACATTATCTGAAGTTGTTGAAAAACTTGAAAATCTCCCTTGTCATTTTAAATTAGCCTAAACAATAATGGTGAATATTCATTAATGATAAAACAAAGTTAATTTCTATCCCAAAAAAATACTGTTGAATATTGAAAAATAATTAATTTAAATTAATAATTTTTTCAAATTATTATTAAAATGTCCTTTAAGTGAAAAAGAAAAAAATTCCTTATCTGATTTTCAATTAATTAGAAATAAATTAAAAACAGATTTTAACAATATAAAAAAATAATTAAAAAATCGAAAAAAAAGTATTAAAAGAAAATTTCGATTATTTAATTACGTTTTATGAAAGATGTTTTTTTCTCGGTATAAAAAAATTCACTTTAAACTTTAATAATTTATTATCTTAACGATATTAAATTAAATAAAGAAAATGCTTTTATCTTTATTTATTTTCTCCTTTCATGTGGTTGAAATATATTCGAAGAGTTTCTTTGATAGATTAAACTTTGCAATAAAGTTAAAATTATATTATCTGAATTTTGAGTAAATAAAAAGAAGAAAAAATATTTGCGTTTTTTATATTTTTCTTTATTATGGCTTAACTTTATTTGCCGCATCAGTGGTTTAATTTCTTAGAAAAAGTTGACATTATCTTCAGATGCAAACTTATGAAAGAAGCGTAAAAAAAATTTATTTAATAGATTTATAATATAATATATTTTATAAAAATATTTATTAGATTTAAGAAAAACAAGACAATAAAAGAATGTAAAATTAATTCTAAAAATAAAAAGAATAATAAAGAACGACGATAAATGTAGTACTTATTTATAACAAGTTTAATTTTGTCTTTAATTTTTATTTTATAATATTACGATTATTATTATGTTATTTATTTATTTTATATGATATGATTTAATGAATAATTTAATACATGAAAAACTGTTCATTCTTATCAATCACTTGGTTCTATACTTTTGATGGTTTCATTATTCATTATTCGCGTTGTGTTATTTCGCGACAAAAGAATCGACAAGATTCCTGAGCTTTATTGTTGCTGGAACTGCGCTCGAGAGAACCACTGTTATGTTTTACTGGGAAAGATATATAAACACTTGGAAAACCGAGAATCGGCAAGTCAGAGAACTATTATCCACATTCAAGAAACTGGATGCAGAGAGAGCTTGTGCACCCACCGGCTTTCTAATGAATATAAGTTTTGTTTATTGATTTTCAACATTTGACTTTAATTTTGAAAGATTTCTGCAATTTTTATTCGTTATACTTGAAATAGATCAGAGCTTTTATGTTGTAACCATTAACTTCAACTGGTTGAACAAACTGTGTTTAATGTTTCATGTGGAATTCTTTAGAACAAAATTAAGAGAAGTAGTTTTGACAATATCAGTTGTAAAGCTTTGCAAACCTTTTCCGTACATTTTGTATATAACTAACCTGGCAACTATCAAGACAAACAAGATTTAATTTTCCTGTTAATTTTTAGATTTATTTGTAAAATTCTTCAAAAGATAATCTCCAAAATCTTTATTATACAAGTAAATTATAATCTTTAAAATGATATTTTTTTCAGCTATATATAAAGTTTTATTTTTTATAGTATATAATAAAAGTGAAATATCTTTAATTATGAATATTGACAAAATCGTTACATCCGGGATTAATTTTATTCAGTTTTCTAGTTGATTTAAAATATAAAATTTTGATTTCACAATATTAAGTCAGTTACATTGTATTGTAATTTTTCATTCTTTTCGACAGGAAAGAGACTGTCTACAAATTTCATTTACGACAGAAAATAAGATTCATATTTAATACAATTATTTTCATTTAATCCAGAAACAAAGTGCTAATAAAAGTCGTATCTTTTTTTATTTACAAAATTATGCAGTCCTTTTAAGATATTATGTGAATGGGAAAGATAACAAAATAACTTTTCAATATTTAGAAAATAATTTTCTTTTAGTATTAAATTTAAAGAAAATATTAATTTTCAATATATTTATATACCGTGCGATTCATAAGTCGTCGTCTCAAGATATGTAACTATACTGCGATGTAATGTAAAACTTTTTGAATATGATATAAATGTATTACGGCATTGTTTTTTTACGCAGTACAATTTGAAGACATGAAAAGAAAAAGGTTTTACAATAATTGTTCAAAATGTTCACCATTTTTCTGCAAACACAGATTGCATCGCTCCACAAAATTCGTGTAGCATTTTCAAATGATGCGGTGATCGATGTCTGATAGCACTCTTGAAATGGCGCCTTGTAGTTCGTCGAGATTCAGATAGTTATTTTCGATGGCGTAAACTCGATCTTTGACGTAACTCTATAGCCAAAAGTCAGGTATCGTCAAATCGGGAGACCAAGGCGGACATTCCTGGGGTCCTCTACGACCAATCCATCTTTGTGGGAAATGTTCATCCAGCCACGTTTGCACTGCAATGCTGAAATGCGGGGATGCGCCATCATGTTGATACCAGTATTGCGTGTTATCCCCAACAAAAGGCAGCAACTTTTGATTCAGAACGTCGACATATCGTACCTGGTTCATTGTTTCACGGATAATACTGAAAGTTATTCCAAGGTCGTAGGAAACAGCTGCCCAAACAGTTAATCCCAGCGATTTCATAGGCACACGAATCAAACGATGTTCATTCTCTTCAGAATAATAAAAAGATTATGCTTTCGCACATGTCTATTAAGGTAAAACGATGCCTCATCAGAAAAAATAATTCTTCTGCAAAAATTGGTGCCATTTTCGTTGATTATCCAAGAACAAAATTCAATTCTTCGATCTTGGTCATCTTCTGTTAACTCTTGTTGAAAAGAAAACTTGAAAGGCTTTACCTTTTCTTGCTTGAGGTAACGATGAACAGAACTCTGCGAAGTGCCAAGGACACGTGCAACCCCTCGTTGATTTGCAGTATCGTTTTCTTTCACATACTGAACAACACTTTCCTTCATGTGTTCATCAGATGGTCTGCCTAATCGCGCTTTTGTTGACAAATTACCCGTTTCTTCGAATTTCTTCTTCCAAAGCTGAACCGTTGTTCTCGGTGGCGGTTCACGTTTGAAACGCTCTTTAAAACTTTGACACGCTTTTGTGCAGCTTTCATAAACGATTGCATGACTAGTGATGAAAACTTTATCTTTAATAGAAAATACGACATTTCCACTTGCTTCAGTCATTGTACTGGCAGTTGGTGCATTTGAATAAAAGTGAAAGTACACAAACTAATATCAAACATTTAAAATTTCAATTTCATAGATATTGAATAACTGGATAATCAATCAATAGGCCGTAAACAATCAAAGGAATATAATTGAATATGAAAGTCTGCAGAAAACCATAGCTTTTCTTTGCTTTATAAGAGAAAAGGTTGAGTCAGATATCGATCACCGCATCATTCGAAAATGCTACACGAATTTTGTGGAGCGATGCAATCTGTGTTTGCAGAAAAATGGTGAACATTTTGAACAATTATTGTAAAACCTTTTTCTTTTCATGTCTTCAAATTGTACTGCGTAAAAAAACCATGCGTAATACATTTATATCATATTCAAAAAGTTTTACATTACATCGCAGTATAGTTCCATATCTTGAGACGACGACTTATGAATCGCTCGGTATATACATATAAGATAATTATTTAAAATGTCGTATAATTTCTTTTAAAAATAATATTCTAAATAGTCCAATCAAATCCTAATTAAATAAAAGATAAAATATAAAATAATTTTTTAGTAAATGAAGAAATTATTATTTTATTATGTCTAGTAGAAAAAAAATATTATATTAATATCTCTTTCAATAAAAAATAATGCTAAAAGTGCTTTTAACGTTTAAATTTTAAAAATATTATACTATTTAAATTTTTCTATTATTTATCTAACTTTGTATACGTTTTAGTTATATTTTTATATAAATATTATTGGATTTGATTTTACTATTTTAAATTTAATAAAAAAATTAATTTTTTAACATTTTTTATAAGGCTTGACGACCCCTGTTTTAGTACATCATATTGTTTATTATAAACTAAATAATTTAAATATTTATTTACAATTGAAGAAAAATATTTCTTGAATTATTATTTGCTTATCATATAAATTTAAAATAAGTTTTTAATAGGTAATATCTTTTACATCAGTTTTAAATTCGTCTCTTGACAATAACAAGGATTATTTAATTTAAATTGTAAAAAAGCAATTTGAAGTTTTTACAATCTTTTTAACAAGTAAACGTGTGTGTGAAATATCCGGTAGATTTCTACTTTAGTGCTTGGTATTATTGGGGAGCGGTAGTGTCAGAATGTAAACTTGGAAACCGATGTTGCTTATTACGCCGACGAACTGAAGGAAATTTTGTATAAAATATAATTTTTTTATTTAAGGAATATTTAATTTTGATACATATTTTTTATGACTTATAGTATTGTCAAAAAACTATGGTCTTAAAATGTCTAACAAGTAAAAGAATTTTATAGGGACAAGTGGTTCTCAAACTGTTTTAAGTAGAAAGTAAAAGTCTATAAATTTTGTCCAAGGAAGTTTGCGACTCCAACCATTATTGACAAAAGCATTAAGACTGTAGTACAAACTGTACATTTTTATTTACACTAGGCAACTTTATTGATCGTCTTGACTGGTCTTTGCTTTACATGCCGACTTCTTCTTCAACAATACAAATCTTAAATAGTCACTATTTATGATTTCACAGATAAATATGATAACTTCTACCTTAACAATGGTAGGCATGGAATTATAATGTATTTGTTATTCATACACAATCATACATCTACAACTATAATTAAAGGTAAATGCACAAAATGTTTTAATGTTTAGTTTTTCGTTAAACCCATTTTGAAGAACCTCAATTTTTGTTTCGAAATACAGCTTGAAAACTGCTGCTTTAGATTGTTCATGGTTTATTCAAAACATAATCCAAATTATTGAACTTTTTAATGACATTTTTTTCATTTCTCTGAATCATTATTGATAAAACATTACAATCCATTACTAAGATATGCAATCAGTAATACTTAAAATCTTTTAAATTCATAAATTAAAAAATGTTTTATACACAATGATATTTTAATAAAGCAAAAATTACTAGTTTTATTTTACCATTTTAAGTTTTCAATTTGAAATAATTACATTATTTTAATTAGAAATTATCATCGTAGAAGATGTGACAGTCATGTATAATGATGATATTTTTAATATAGTTTTAAGTAAATTATATTGAAATTATATATAAATAAATTTAGTGAATAAATTTAAATAAAATTGGCAAATTGTCAATTAAAATTTCTTTAAGTCAATCAAAGTTTATTAATTTCGACGGTTTAACCGTCATCGTCAGAACAAATGATTTTTCAAACGAAATTTACTTATATAGTGCAGTTAATGATTATGCAATCAATACGTAATCAGTACATCATTTAAAAACTCTCAACAAAGTTGTAGAGAGTGCAGTTTGAACGTTAATTTTAGGATCCAAAGATCTTATATATAACGCTTCACATGTCACTCTCTCCCAATAATTTTTAAATTGAGTGAGAGATTTTTTTGAGATTTTTAAATGAAAAATAATGTGTTCTGACGATGACGGTTAAACCGTTGAAATTATTAAACTTTGATTGGCTTAAAAAAAATTTTTTATAAAAATAAATGTTTGCAAAATAATTTAGTTAAACTTTTTTCAAGAAATTAATTATCAAACTTGATTTAAATTATCATACCTCATATTCAGCAAATATAATATTTTAAAATATTTTAATTTTAGGTTTTTATTGAATATTTGTAAATGTATGTTCTCAAAATATCATTAAAAATTTTTTTAAATCAATTATTAAAATCTTTAATTATTTATAAATAAATTTCTCCTTTGAAATATATCGATATCTTGAAAAATTAATATATATATATATATATATATATATATATATATATATATATCCAAAAATCTTTCCATAAAACTTAAATTGAAAATATAATTATTCATGATGGAGTATAAAATTTTAAAAAATATGTATTAATAAATCCTTTGAAAAAGATTTACCGTAATTATTTTAAAAAATATCAAATTAGCATTCAGAAGACTCATTTTAGTACGTATTTATTTCCAATTTAAAATTATTTCCAATGCGTGTGATTACATTTAAGTTAATTAAAATGAATGTATTACTTATAAAAAACTTATTTTAAAAAAATAAAATTTACAATTTGAACTTATTATTAAAAACCTTTTTTTCCAATTAAGACCAATATGCCTGACAAATTTTGAAGAGAAAATGCTTTTTATCTTTTATGATTTGACTAAAAAAACAAAAATAAATGAATATTAAAGATATAAATGTTGAAAAAATTAAAACTTCAAAAAAGACGAATATAAAGAAATTTACAGTTAATATGAAACAAAAGTCAAATTTCTAAGTTATTAAAACAAATGAATTTTAATAAAAAAATTCCGTTTTTGAGGATTCTTTTGTTTTTTAGAATAAATAAATGATGTGATAAATAAAAAAATTGACTTTATTTTTTATTGACTTTTAAAAAATTTTAATAATAAATTATTCCTATTTTTTTCTGAAAATAAAACTCTAAATAAAGAAATAATTTCAAAAAAAATAAAATTTAAAATTTTTATTTATTAACATTTTGATTAGTATTTTTTCATAATTAAAAAATTAATAATATTTTTTTAATATTTACCGTTACAGAAATTTTAAAAA
Source organism: Girardia tigrina (assembly GCA_001938485.1). Classification (NCBI taxonomy): domain Eukaryota; kingdom Metazoa; phylum Platyhelminthes; order Tricladida; family Dugesiidae; genus Girardia; species Girardia tigrina. The sequence goes on from MQRK01180445.1 coordinate 177,872, forward strand.
AAGAGAAAAGAATTTATCTATACTACTAAACTTTGAAAAATATTTTTTTTGAAATATTTTTATAATATTTATTTCATTTAGATATTAAAACACATTAACGACCTTATTTTCGAACTTATATTATCTTTTTATTTTATTTTTTTTAAAAATTATTACCTAAATATTTTCATGCCTTTAATAATATTTTATATTATAATATGAAATATTATTTAACAAATTTTATCATATTGTTTTAAGAAAAAAGTATGTTTTTCTTTTTTCTTTGGTCCTTAAATAATTATACAAAATTTTCATTATCCATTTAAGCGTCAGTTTTATGGATCATTAAAGCTCATCTTTTATGGTCCGTCACGAATTAAGTTTAATTAATATTGATATTTGTTAATTATTATTTTATTTACCGAAAATTAAATAATTTTTATTTTAAATGATATTTATCTGATACAAAAATCATCATTTTAAATTTTGTTATAAATATGCTGTTGTTTATGTATAACAGAACGCAGTTTCAGTTTTTTTGCGATCAGGATATCATTCTGAAATTAAATTCGTTATTAAAAGAATTTAAAACACTTTAAAATAAGGTACTTTAAAACACTGTTTTATTTAATAATCTTGGTGGTACCCATAACTATTTAGGAGACAACAAAAAAGAATTTAATTACATTATACTTTATTTTTAATGAATAATAATAATATAGCTATCATTGACTTTTTGCCATCTTTTTGGTAGAATTTTAGTTTCCCAGACGTAAAATTTAGTTTCTTTTGAAGGAAAATATTCTTTCATGTGAGTTCTAACATAATCGAAATTTTTAAATTTTTTATTCTTCGGATAATGTTCCATGGAACAGAATAACGAACATTTGGATGGTACTATGTCAGGAGAATAAGGTTGATGTGGTAAAACGTCCTAGTTTAGTTACCTTATTTTTTCTTGGATTAATTTTGCTGCGTTCGGTTAGGCATTATTATGTTGCAATTTTACTCCTTTTCAGTTGACCATGCTTAATCGTTTTACCAACAATTTTTTATGCAATCTACCCAAAATTTGTCAATATAATTCAGCCGCAATCGTTTCTTCTGGTTTCAATAGTTCAAATTTGATGCACAAAACGCACAATAACACTTTATTTTATGTAAGGGATGGTTTAGGAATGAGTATAGCTCTTCATTTGGAAGAAGCGATTGTTGATGTTGTACAAAACCCCTTTCTCGTTTTAAGTAACAATCCTTTGTAAAAATGGCTCACCCATATAACATCCATGCAAAGTTCTCGATTTCTTGAAGATGCATTTGAACTGTTGAAAAATTAGTTTGAATAGTGTTTGCTATTTTTTTAATCTAAGTTTGGAATTCATATCCATCAATGTTTTTAAAGCGACATTACCGAGCGCCTACTTTGATCACCTTCAGATAAGTCAAAATAACTATTGAAAAATTTATTAAACCAACGTTAGCACTTTTTGACTTTTAAAACGACTCTATACGCGTAAAAAATTTTGTCTTACGACCTTTGCACTAATACCTGAAACAGTATGCAATGAAGTAAAAGTTTGCCAGTTGGTTTATCGTCCGTCCTTTTACACAAGAGTAATAAAAATGTTTAAATTCTCTTTAGTCTCTAAATTCAAGGTCATAGATTCTACAATGCTCAATAAAACACGTCTGTGCGCATTCAAGTTTTGAACTAAACTGAAACAAATATTCCATACCAAATAAAATTGATAACTTACGGGTACCTCAAATATTATCTATTTCTTGAAACTATTAGGAGAAACAGTTTTTCAATCTTTGCAAAGTATTGTATCTACACATTTTTAATTAATCTTTCAAGAAAAGATAACAAATAATCATTCGGATTTAACATTGATGTTAGTGTATGACTTTCAAGATATTTTAAGAAATTTGAAAGTAAAATCAAAGACTGATAAATTAATCCTTTCAGATATACGTCAGATATATTTGTGAAAAAAAAGAAGTACAAAAAAGCAAAAAAAAACAAAAAACCTTTAACTGAATGATAATTTGCTTTATCTATAGCAATAAAATATTTTTAATTTTATTATTTTTATCATATTTTAGAATCTGGATCACTTATCTTTGATAGACTTCTCAAAGAAGACAGTGGAGATTATGAATGCCGTGCGATCAACTCTGTTGGTTCCATTTTGAGCCCAAAGATGCAGTTAAAAATAAGAAGTAAGTCAAGCGTTTTTGAAAAATAATTTTAAAAAATTAGAACGATGAAAAACGATGCAAGACCTTCTGAGAGTTGTCTCAATGTTTTAAATAGTTCTTAAAAATTAAATTAGTTTTAAATGTTTTAAAAAAATATCATTTTTAAGGATTTTTAACGTATTACATTTTTTTATCGTTACTGTCGGAAAGTATTTTGTTCGAAAAGAAAATTTGATATCTATTGGGATTAAGTTTACAGTTTTGAGCAGTATTTTCCGTGGAAAGTATAATAATATTGCATTCATTTCTTTCATTGACAATGAAGGATGTGATTTAGTTTGGTTGAGGGTTGGATCTTGATTTTTTTGATAGATTTGCAGCTGATAAAGATTAATTGTATTTTCTTTCGGTAAGCGACATTATTTTTTGCAACTTATTATATTATTTCTTATTTTAAATTAAACTTTAATAATTAATCACTAATTTTTTTACAAAGAAAAATGAGCTCTACAACAAAGAGTGCAATTATAATTGTTATTAATATTTGCATTAAAAATAAAAAAGTCCTAACAAAAAACATTCATTTTTTTCTGTTCATTATTAGCTTATGTTATAAAGATATAATTATTATATTATAATTGTGCAAGTATTAATATAAAATCTCGATTAGTTTCCGTTTCAATAATGATGCTTTATTTATTCAATTTTATTCAACCTTAAATTAATTTTATATTTTTCAATGAAGAAAACAATTTTTTAAAAATTCTTTTAATGAATAAAGTAAATGAAACGAATATTAAATGGTGATAAAACAATTAATTTGAGAGAAAAAGGTAAATCGATATAAATAAAAAAATATTTTAAATTTTTACGCATAAAATAATTTATTATTTTATCAAGTAATTATTAATTATATAATTTTTTTATTTAAATTAAAAATTATTATAAAAAATATTAATTATTTTAGTTGTATAAAATTTGATATTTATTAGTTTTTAATTAAAAAAATCTAATCATTCATTTATTGTTTCTAAATTTTTATATTTTTGAAGTTTGGCGACTTCCAATCAGTTTAAATATTGTATTTATATTTACATTTAAAATTTAATACTTCTATTCTTTTTGCTTATTAGTTATTTAAGATATAAGACAAAAACAAAAATTTAATGATGAAGAAGAGTTTGTATAATAAATGCATTAGGTGTTTTATGAACATTCTTAGACTGTTTTAGGGTGTAGTCTGTGAAAATGATTTTACAAATAAACAATGATATTAAAATATATGATAAGATTTTTTCAAAATAATTAAATAGTATAAAATTGAAAAATTGCTGAATAACATTGTTCTCTTGATGTTTGAGGTCTATCAGTTTCAATTTTTTCCACATGAACATAATTTTATAAGCAAATAATCAATTAAATGAGAATTCATACTTCAACTTAGATATTCTACTCCCTGAAAACGATATTGAGCTTAAGAATAATTTAATGATTAACCAGAATTAGCAGATTATAGCTCGTGCAAAGCTTGTTGCATAGTTTTAAGCTACCTTCAACAGAGTAGATAAATTAGTCATTCCAGTAAAGAATGACTAGTTTTGTACGTAGGTTCCATGATTTCAAGTGATTTAAGTAGACTTTTTAGCATATCCATCAAAAAGACAATGAGAAATGCTTTTCCTAAAATATCCACAATTTGTTACTCTCTATAACTTATGATTGCAAGATTAACTGGAGTAGGTATTATTAGGATTTTAGCGAATTAGTAAATTTTTGAATTTTAAAAACCTAACGTTCAAAATATTTTAAAGATAATTCATTAAAAATTTTTGTAATTGTTAAACGGAAAAGAAAAAAACATTTTTAAACATAAAATCAACAAACATAAATTAAGTAAAATAAAATTGTAAATTTTAATTTTAGTAAAATATAAAAATTGAAAAAAGTTTTGTATCTAATTCTAAAATTGAGACAAATAATAAAATAGCAAGTATGATATTAAAATTAAATAAACGAAATCGATATTATATTTATTGTTTTTAATTATTATTAGTTTGTGCAAAATAAGAAAATATAATTCCTCGGATTTTTTTTTAAAATATCCAATTGTTATACAAATAACTTTCTAGAGTTATGAATTCTATTTTTGAAAACGAACTTAAGAGGTATAATATATATTGTTATGTTTGTGATCAAGAATAGAATTCATAACTCAAAATATTTATTTCTATGGCAATTAAATATTTTACAAACAAATTTACGAGGAATAATAATTTCTTATTTTGCGCAAAAACCAGGTATCAAAATTTTATTATAAATATTCACATATAAATTTTAGTGAATCAACATAAATTTTTGAAGAACTAATTGACGACTCTAATATCGATTTTATCGAATGCGACCGGTTCAGCGCCTCTCGATCGTCTTTTGGCGTGACACTCGAGTATATTATGATCAATGGATGAATCGTTTATCCGGTTGGAACCCGCATCAACGATCGTCAAAGATTCGTCTGTGCCGCTCGGCCTGCTCTCACTTCCATTCCCTTGCTCGACATACTGTGACGACAATGGTTTCCTCAAGTTCGCGTCAACCTCAGTAACCATCGATTTCCGATGTTCTTTAAAACAACTTCAGATTGGGAACGACCGATGGAAATATTCATCGAATTTATCGATTGATTTAGTGACGTTATTTCAAATATCAAATTTCATTGCCATTTATGAGAAACAGAAGTAGAGATCGAAATTGTGAGAAGTAGTTGTAATATCAATATCAGAATTCCTTTTTAACTCCAAAATTTATTTATTATAAAACAATTTTAAAAACAAATTTTTCAACTATTTCTTTAATTCATAATTAATCCGCCGATCTCTATTTTCAAATAATTTCTAGATTATCCCAAACTGCTATCAAAATAATATTTAATTTTTAAAACACATTTATGAAAATTAATAATTTATGTATATTTAGTTTTTAATGGGAATAATTATTTTTTTAATTTGTTACTTATTTTAGACTTTTATATTGTTTTTCAAATGAAATATTATATTCTGTTTTTTAATTTTTTTTTATAAAAAAACGTAATTTATTTTTAGTATTTTAAAATTTTTTTAACATACATTATATTTAACATTCAATTGTTTTATGTTTAAAATATTTAATTTTTAATCTTATCCTTAATTGATTTTAAAATTTTTTAATAAAATTCAAATAAAATGATTATTTTTTTAAAAATACTGTTCTATCTGTTTTCTGTTTTAATCCCTTCATTTTTTTGCTAAAAAATATTTTAAAAATAATACTAAATAATATTTTACAAAATATCAAATAATATTCTAATATTTCAAAAAAATTTTTATACAGAATTTTATGTATTTCACGAAACGTCCCTTAACTTTCATAGCAATTGGTATAAGAATGAAAGCTAAAGAAATTTTCTTTCTTTGTGGATGTTCATCTTTTAGCTTCAGATATACAACCGTCGTTGGATTTTTCAAATAAACTGTTTTTGAGTGTTTTACAGTTTGCTGCATTCCGACTAAGACCGCCCCAACGATTAAAGTTGTAAAAGTAATTTTTGTTAATAATTTGGTAAATATTCAATGTATTTTTTTAAAATTTTATAATAATAATTTGTTAAAACAAAATAATTTAGATTTAATTCCACCACATTATTATTCCATTATTTTAAACAATATATTTATATGACCATATAATAACAACATTGAACTAAATTAACAAATAAAATAGATTTTAAACCTTGAGTTTCTTCTCTCTTTTACTTAGTAATAAAGAAAATATTTATCAGAGCGGAGTTGGATTTTTCTAATCGTTAAAAATTGTTTTGTTTTTGTGAAGGAATTATCCCATTGATCTTGTAATGGATTTATTCATTTTCCTTTCAGATTAATTAAATGTGGTCAACGTTAAAAGTGAAAGAAAATTATCATTTTTTAATAAATAAAATTGGATTTCTCTTTTCAAACAGATTTTCTTTTGAGAATTTCTTTTACACTTTATTTGGAAATATTCCAAAATTGTTATATATATATATATATATATATATATATATAAGATATTTAAGAGGAAGGCTGCTTTCCTTTTCCAATTTTGGAGATTAATCAATTGGTTATAATGTTTTCCTTATATTGTAAATCACAATTTGTCTAAAAAGTAGAAAACTCGTCTTTTGAAATTGAAGAAGTATATATTTTTTTTATATTTGCAACATATACAGTGCTGATCTGGTTGATTTTGGATAATTTCGGTTGCGCCCTGTTTCTGATCCTTATTTGAAATGTCTATTTAGCCACCTTTTTTATAAGTCTTTTTCCAGTAGTTACATTTGAAATGTTTTGCATCTTCTTTGGTATTCATCATTTTTGTTGTTTTTGTCATGTCGGAAGGGGCCACCGCTTCATGGTCTTTTCTGATGTGTCTTTTGAGTGCCTTTTGATCGGTAAACTACATGCTCCATCCCTTTTTTGTCCATCTCTCTCCTAGACTAGTTTCGGTGTGTATGTTCTTGTTCAATAGACCCAAAGTAATCTGATTAAGGAGTTCACATTGTATATTAATTGAATTTTAAAGTTATTTACATTTTTAAATTGTCTGAGTAACCAGACGGTTAAAATAAAATCTTAAAAACAACATACCAAACACAATTTTTCCGTCCAATTTCCGAGTTGCCTTGTTTGGACATTAATTGACGGATTAAGTGTGTTAGTTTAGGAATTATCTTCCATTCTAAATCAAAAGAAAAATTAAACTTGCAAAATTTATTCAAAATCTACAAAAGGTTAAATTTGTTATTTAAACAAATTTTCATTTTTTTTATTTTCTTTTTTTTAATTTTCCAATATTTTTTTTAATTTCGATTATAATTCGAAATTTTTAAAAAACCGAATTTCCTATTTCTGAAAATTAAAAAATTAACAACGACACTCTCTTACACCCCCGCACGCAAGAATTTTTTAATTTTCTCTACATTTCTTTCACATGTTTTACCAAAAATATCTTCTATCATGTACTTTTCGAATGACTTTATATGGCCCTTCGTATCTCCTTTGATCTTTTGTTCTAGATTCTACGTTTACCAACATCTCATATCCTGGAAAGAATTTTCTTCGCCTAATAGCATCCTGGTCCCGCTCATATTGAAATGTTTTACTATTTTTTCCTTCCCATTTCTCCCTACTTATGCGTCTTCCGAAAATGATTTCAGCTGGACTCATCCCGACAGTCGTCTGTAATGTAGCATTTAATGAGAACTCGATCTCCGGTAGAATCTCTGACCAGTCCGAACTTCTTCTTTCATGCAATGTTGCATTTATCAATTTTCTCACCGTACGGAATTGTCGTTCAATTTGTCCGTTTGTGTTATGATGATATGGGCTGGAGAATCTAATTTCGAAATTCTGTTTCTCTACAAACTCTCTCATCTTTTTTGATTCAAAAACCTTACCGCAATCTACATTCATCGCCCTTGGAGAACCAAATTTCAGTATCCAATTCCGCATTATTCCTTTTATTATCGACTCTTCATCTTGTTTCGATATTGATAATAACGTAATGTATTTACTGAACTGATCAAGGATGCCTAGAATATATTTCTGGGGTTTTCCAGATAATATCTTCGAGTGACTTTGTGGTTTCATCTTCTGATACAACATCCAATGCACGTGTCTTGATTTTTTCTTTCTTTGCTTCCTCGAGTTGCATCAAACATTGAGTCCTACATCATAATTCATCCTTGAAAGCATATCAGCATTCGTGTACGAAGATCCTTTTCGAAATTCAAACTTTATATCCAGGCTGCTCAGATAGTTAATCCACGTTTGAAACTGCGATGTAATTGGCTTCTTAGTGTTCAGCATAAACGTGATTGCTTTATGGTCGGTACGCAAAGTAAACCGTTTACCATACAGAAAATGTCTAAAATGGTTACAAAAATAATACATGGCAAGCAATTCTTTTCTTGTAACACAATAGCCCTTCTAGTGCTATTCATTGATCGCAACCCATAAGCTACAACTCTTTCATTTCCTTGATCGTCCCTCTGTGCTTACACGGCTCCAATGGTGTCGAAACTAGCATCCGTATCTAGAATAAAATCTCTTTTCATGTCTGGAAAACACAATAATGGGCTTGTCATTAATGCATTCTTCATCTCTTCGAATGCTTGTCCAATCTCGCTTGTCCAATTCAGTTTTTTATTGTTATTTGGCCCACATAATTGTTATAATACTCTAGCTTTCTTTACATACTCTTTTATAAATCGACGATAATAATTAAAAATGCCCAAAAAACTGCGTAAGTTTTTAACACACTTTGGTTTTCCAAATGTTCTAATTGCTTCAATCTTGGACGGGTCCGTTTTTACACCGTCTTCTTTAACTATATGTCCTAAGAATTTTATTTCCCGTTTCAACAATTGACATTTTCTGAGTTCACCCGCAATCCTGCTTTCCTAATATTGTCTAAAACTTGATTGAAAACAATATAGTGTTGCTCACGATCTTTTGTATATACCAAGATATCATCTAAGTATACAGTGGAACCCTTGATTCCTCCGACTACCGTTGTCATCATCTCTTGGAAAGTTCCCGGTGCAGCCGCTATACCAAACGGCATACGAGTAAAACAATACTGTCCTTGCTTTGTAGAAAAGGCCGTTTTCTCTTGAGATTCTTCGTCCAGCTCAACTTGATAATAAGCATTTCCAAGGTCAATCGAGCTAAAATACTTGGCACCTCCGAAAGCATCCAACATCTCATCAACATTGGGCATCGGAAAAGCTTGTCTCTCCGTTATTGCATTTAAACGCCTAAAATCCAAACAGATACGAATATCCTTCTTCTCTTTTTTCCACACATAAATTAATGGTATGTTCCAAGGTGAATTACACTTCCCAATTATATTATTATCATACAAATTTTTTATAGTCTCCATGATTTTTTCTTCAAGATGCATTGGTTGGAAAAAAGGTTTTAAATTAATTGGCTCCCCATTCGTCTTAATATGATATTTTGCTAAACTGGTACATCCGATATCCCATTTGTCAGCCATGAATACTTCTGCCTGATTCTGAATGACCTCTAACAGTTTTGAATCTACTTTACCTATGCAATCTAACGCTCTTTTTAATCTCTCTCTTGGCCTTATCACTCTACCAAATTTCGCCTCGATGTTACACACACTTCCAGGTGCTTCCCTTGATACATTATTGTCTTGAGATTCGTTCCTTTGTATGGAATAACCGAAAATTTTCATGAATACTATGCCTCCTATCAGTTCCGGAACCTCACTCTCCACAACAATAAATGGTACTGCTTTCCTTGTCTGACATATATCTACTTCTACCTCTATTTTACCCAATACTTTCAATTTTCCATCGTTGGCACCTCTCAAATTGATATCGTATTTTTCTAACACCAAATTATTCAAATCTTAATAATACTTCTTACTCATAACATTAACACCTGCTCCTGTATCAAAAAAACACTCCCACTGTTTCCCCTGAATTTCCACTGTAACGCTCGGACGCCCCTGCATTTTACTGTAACATATCTCTGATTTCTGATCCTCAATCAACGCGTTAACATAGAATACTTGCTCAAAATTCTTTTTCACAAATCCATATACCTTATTCATCGTTCGCACATCCAGCTCGCATCCGAATCCGTGGGAATTATCTTCTAAGATCAGTGGCACTCGGCTCCCACCAACTCCCCAATTGGTGGAGCCCAGTCGTTTGGGTACGTCTTATCATTTTTTTCTTCATTATCATCAAATGTGCGTTCTTCATCTTCGTTCATTGTGTTGATTTTAAATCTTCGATCATTGTTCTGCATTCTCGATCTTCCATTGTCGTAACCATTATTTTGTCTGCTAGAGTTCACTAAACATGCCACTGCTAGATGCCCATTCCGACCACATTTTTCACAACGTTCGCCGATGTCCCTTTTTTCCGCACAAGAAACAAACCAATGGCTGTCTGTTAGGACAGTTTCGACTGATGTGCCCAGTCTCTTTACAATTCCAACACTGCACAGGTCTTCTTTGTTGGCAATTTATGCTGAAATGTCCTGGTTGCTGACAAGTATAGCATTTGGACTCGGTTGATTCCACTCTTGAGAGTTGTTTTCTCGGCTGAGTCTCATTTACCCATTTTTTAGTTAGCCCAGGAGCCCTGCTGTTTTAAACAACAGCTTGATAACTTCGGACAGCATTGATCCTGCTCTTCTTTTCGTGGATTATTTCGTCTACGATTGCAACAAACTCAGATATTTCCTTGGCACTCTTTAGTTTCCGTAATTTAATTTCACGAACAACATCTTCATCATCAATGCAATGAATTAACATTTGAGCTTTTAGCTTTTCTTCCTCGAGTCTATGTGACAACGCATTTTTTACCAACCGGTCTACTTTTTTGAAAAAGGTCTGTGCGTTATCAGAACCTTTGCGATAACTCAACAGTTTTCCCAATCCGTCGCGGCTGCTCTCCGCTTCTCAAACGCTAGCCTTGGCCGATCCTCAAAATTATCAGCTTTACCAGCTGTGTTCTCATATGCTTCCAAGAGATCATCATGTATCATGGAGTAAATACATGTTTGCCATTTCTTTTGATTAATTTCCGCTGCTTCAAAATATCTTCTGCAGCGAGAAATAAATTTCTCAAGGTCTTCTCCGATCTGGAACATGTCGGGAATCACTCGGTTCGTGATTGAATCCGCTAGCGCTGCCACCATGTTAAGTTGGACCCTTGGAAGTTTATAAAGGCTCTGGCCAGAGAGCTGTAGGTTGATGATGCTACCATCCGACATGTGATTTATGAGGAAAGAAAGAAATGTTATAAAGAACCTAGGAGAAGTATATAAAATGCTCTAATCCACCAGACCCTTCAAAAAGGGCGTTTTTTGCCACTTTTTCAAAATGATAAAAAAAATATTTTTTTTTTCCATTTTGGCGCGGATCCACCAGACCCTTCAAAAAACGCTGTTTTTCGCACCTTTTTGAGAATTATTAAAAATCAATATTTTTTATCGATAAAACACTATTAATATTCATTAAATCGAAAAAAATATCAATAAAACGCATATAATATTCAAAAAATCAGAAAAAATCGCGATAAAACACTATAAAAATTCAAAAAGTCATATTATTTATAACAAAAATGAGAACTCGAAGAAAAAAAAATAGGCACCAAAAAGCCATACCGTAGTATGGCTTGGTTTATCATATAGAAATTAAATTTATCATATAGAAATTAAAATTATCATATAGAAACTAAAATTATTATATAGAAACTAAAAATAAAAAATTATAACTTATAAGTATCAAATAAATGTTTCGGATTATATCCATGTGGAAAAGAATTTATTGAGTTTTTATAATATCGTCTTTTATTATCATAACCGGTAGTTCCCTTTTTATTTGTATGTACAATATTTATTTCATGATTTACTGTTTTTATACTGTAATTTTTAACATTAATAATTTCATTATCAAATAAAACATTTATTCTATTTTCAAAATTTATATCATCTTTTTTTACTCCTTTATTCTTATTCTTATCAATTATTTTATTTTGATTTTCTATTATTCTATAGGAATAATCTTTTGATTTAATGGCTAATAAATATTGAATAAATTGCCCTCTTTCTAATTCATCTTTAAATTTTCCTAAATCAGTAGGGTGCACATAATCTTTTAATTTGTTATTAATATTTTCCAAGTTATCATAAATTTGAACAAATAATGAATCAGTATCACTATAATGTATTTCAATGTTTCCACTTTTAAAATCCCAAATTGGATGAAGAACATTATACACAAAATCATACATAATCAGTTTTGATATTTCCAAAACTGTAAATCCAATGTAATTGAATTTATTGAAATAGATTTTAGATTTTTGCATTTCAAGCGCACAAAGATTTCTAGAGAAAGGATGAATAGATTTAAATTCTGGTTTACCAACTAATTTTTTAAAATATTTTCCATTGTTAACTATTTTTATGTTGCAGTGATTGCGAACATTTTCTAAAGTCTTCCCATAAAAAGCGTTATTTAATAATTTGAAAAAGAAATCACCAAATGAATCTTTTTTCTGTTTAGCTTCTTTTCGTTTTTCAATGTTAAATTCAATATATGGTTTCAACCAAGGCGATTTTTCATATTTCAATTTCCTATGTATTTTCTTTAGAATCATTCCTTGGCTTAAATAGAAATCCAAAGTTCGTCCTTCAACAATATAATTTTCTTTATCAAGAAAATTCAGTGTTAATTTTTCAGTATTTGTTGAATATTTTTGAGGGAAAACCATTTTTTCATAATTACTCATTCTTTCTATTGGGATTTTCGGAATAATTCTTTCAGGGCTAAAAGGATAATAGAATGATTTTTTCTTTATTGAATCTGGATATTCCAGATCAACTTCATAAACATAACCATAATTTCTGTTCTCTTTTGATTTTTTATATGTTAATCTTTTGCACCATCTCATTTCTCCAGTAGGTAAAAAATATGTCATTGCAGCTGCATATAATGAATTTGCGTCTAAATAGAATATATAACTTTCACGGAAAAATTTATTAAAATCAAAATTCTTTTTATTTTTTATCATTTTAAATTCTTCAATAATTAAATTATATTCCCAATTATCTGTTTTATATATTTCAAAATCAAAATTTTCTTTATCATCACTGAATAAATAATCATTATAAAACTTTTTAAAAAAATCAATTGAACTGGAAATATACTCTTTAAATTTTTTATCAACTTGTGGATTATTAGCTTTTGCAAATCTATTTCCTAATACCCCTGAAAATCCTCCTCTTGTTCCTTCCTCAAAAAATAATAACATATCATATGTATCTTCTTTAAAATATTTTAATTTTAT
>MQRK01180459.1:3883-16671 GCA_001938485.1 Girardia tigrina
TATATATATATATATATATTCATTCTATTTCAGAAAATTATTTTACCTTTGATGGTTCAATATTGAAGCCAAGAGAAGTGAGGATATTCAAATTATCAACATTAAATTCTCCATTCTGAAAAATAAAAAGTTTTTACTACTATAATTGTAATTTATACGTCATTTTGTCAACTTTAAAAAAATTCGAATGAATATAAAAAATTATTTGCATAAATAAAATTAGAAAGATAGAAAGAAATACTATTCTATATTTGCATCAATTAATCAAATTCATGAATAATGGAATTTATTTTATTAAATAAATAATGATTAAAAGGGTCTTCAAGTAAATAATACATGGTGGTCCAATGGTTACGTAATGTAATTTTACGCGGAAATAGAATCACCTTATCAGGACTAGCATTTTGATGTATGGGGATTGGTGTACAGCACCAGGGTCAAATTACATAACTCAGAATTTCAATGCAAATGAGGTGTCATTTAAAAGATAATTTAATGCTGATTACGAATATGTAATTTGTTTTATTGTGAGATTAGTGTTTTTAGTCATTTTATAATTTACTAGTGCAATATTTTTAATTTAAATTAATTTGAAGTGAGATAAATTGTGACTAAAATGTCAAAATATATAGTTGATCATCGTGTCTTCATGGTTCTGACCTACACCAAACTCGAAAATCTTTCGGAAACAGTTAAAGCCTTTAAAAAAGAATTTGGAAACCACCATACCATCAACAAATAAACAATTTAACGGATATTTGAAGAGTTCAAGTCAACTAACTCAATATTCGATGAAAACTAAGGCAAGAAAACTAAAGAAAAAAACTGTAAGGACGGAGAAAAACATCGAGAAAGTTCGAGAATATTATATCATCGGAAAGACAAGTATAACGAGTTTTAAATATCAGCAAGACATTTTTAAATTCATCGAATTTTAAAATACAAAATTCAAGTTAACCTGTCGATTAGTGAAAAATCCAGCAGCAAAAGATTGGAATTTGCGAACAAAATTGTCACCTCATCTGAATGTGGGAAAGTTAATTTTAAACGGATTTGGTTCAGCGACGAAGCTCATTTCCATCTGCAAGGTTACGTAAACAAGCAGAATTGGTAGATCTGGGGAAGTGAAAATCCTCATTGTTCGATTATTAAGTCATTACACTTCGTTCGGCTTACAGTTTGGTGAGCGATTTCAGCGGAAATGATTATTGTCCCTGTGTTTATTACGCAAAATATTACTGGTAAGCGATATTTTAACATTTTAAATAACGATGTAATCCTCTATCTTGATGGTCTTGTAAAAATCAACGATTATTGGATCATGCAAGATGACGCTAGACCTCATAGAACATCTCATATATTCGAATTATTGAGCGAGCACTTTGAAAACAGGATTATTGAACTTGATTCTATGAAAAAAAACCAGTGAAGGTATCGATTGGCCACCATATTCACCAGATTTAAACCCCTGTGACTATTTTCTATGGGAATATTTCAAGGATCGGTTGTTTCGGACGGAGCTAAAGATGTTGGACGACCTGAGAAACGCTGTCGACGGCAAAATAAAGGACATTGGCTGTTATGTTTTGGCGAAAACTATGGGAAACTTTGATACGAGGCTGCGTCATGTTATCAGCTAAGTAGAAATCACTTCAAAATCTTCTTTATTAATTTTCTCACCTTTTTAAACAATAAATACATTTTTTCTAATTATTATATAAGTTTTAAACCTTTTTAAACTCTTTTAACTTCTAAACTATGCACCTCACAATAAAACAAATTACATATTCGTATTTAGCATAAAATTATCTTTCAAATGACAACTCATTTGCATCGAAATTCCGAGGTACGTAATTTGACCTTAATTGCATAATTTGACCATGAAGTTATACGCCAATCCCCCAAGTATATATCAAAATGCTCATCTAGACGAGCTCATTCCATTTTTACTAAAAATCGCATTACATAACCATTAGACCACCTTGCATAAAGAAACAAATTATTTATATAATATTACGAAATACAAAAATGACTCATTTTCTTATATTTATCAAGTAAAAAATTTTATATCAAAACATTTTTTTATAATTTATCGGAATTTATTTTAAAAATTAGTAAAAATTATTTTAAGTTTATTGTTAAAAATATTTATTTTATTATTGAATTAAAAACAAACAGACTGTTAATAAAAAAGAACCACAATAAATTAAAATACATGTTAGGATATATTCATTTTGACATGTTAATTGTCATTATCAGAACAAATTAATGATGAGCATAACGTTACTTACAAAAGTTACTGTTCGTAATTTGAATATCATTATTATATATATGTATTATTGTTATTATAATTCTTCATTCATTCTTCCCTTTGTCCAAAACCATTTGAATCATCATCATGTGAACAATTATTGAATTACAATTACTGTTAATTTTTATAGCCCTTTGCATAAAAAAAAGCATTGACTTCTTTTATATACAAATTGATTCATGTATATAAATCATGGGCGCCGGCCCCAAAAGGCAAAGGGAGGGGGTAAATGCCCGTCCCTGGAAAATCGAACATTCTTAATTTATTTTAAATTCTTTAATTTTTCATAAATATTAAGCCTTAAATTATAGCGTTACAACAACATTAATATTTCAAACAGTACAGTAATAAAAAGTTTACTATATAGAGTATCAAATTTTTTTATCTTTATGACAATTTTCCTTTTAGAATATTAATGAAATATTATAGATTTTGTTTTTGAAGTCTTAATGGATATAATAAAAATTTTAATTTTGAACTAAGATCTGAATGAATTTAGTTGCAGTAAAAAAAGAAAGTTAGAGAAAAGTAATTAAAAAAGAGGTAATTACTTCTAAATCTAAGTCTTAGGACAACAACAATGGGGTGTTAATGTGCAAATACCATCTGAATCTGAGGTTTATAGAACTACAATGTCAGAAGGTCAAAAAATGGAAAAGCACATGATTAATCATCAAAAATGATGATAAGGTGTTGCATTTTGACGGTAAAAGAATTTTGTGAAATGAGAATGAAGACTTTATTTTAAAAAATGCAGAAAGGAAGTCAAGCTAGCCATTTTAAAACTGGGCAATGAAAAAGCTCATTGTATTTACAGTGGAATAGTTGAAGTGGTAGGTAAATTTAAACTATGGAGTAGTATTAAAGTTATGATATCTGATACTACAAGTGTTAATACTAGGAGTAAAAATAGAGTTGTGTGCCCATTTCAAAGAGAATGTAAAAGAAAAAATCTTGAACCATTTCAAATAATTGCTTTTCAACATCATGTGCTAGACTAAATACAATGAATGAAATTTTAGACGAAGGAAAAAGCTAATCGCCAGAAATATATTACAAATTTATTGAAAACCTGCAAAAAAAACTATGAAAATTTAAAATCAAGTTTTAAGCATGATGAAAAAAAATTGTGAAGTGAGGACTGATAAAGGGAGGGATAATATGGACTTTTTGTTGAACTTGTTTCAAATTTACCGATACATGAAGGGGAATGACAGCTATTCAGCTGTAAACTTCAAAAGTCTACCATCATTGCACAATGCAAGACTGAATTCATGAACAATCTATGCTCTTCTGACTTATATTTTAACTGAGTCGAATAATAATCAATTCCGTTTGATTTGTGACTTCATAGTATCAACCTGATATGATATATAGTTTTCTGATATACAATACTCTGAGCATGATTTTAAAAATTTAAAACAAACAATAACTTCAACTTCAGCCATAAAGATCTTGAAAGGGTTTTGGTCCCAGGAGCCAAGAAGCATACAAGGAATTCAGAGATTCAATATTTGTGCCGAAAGAGTCATAAAAATTATGCTGGAAATTAATGCTAAAGACATTGACAAAATGAACTACAGATTTATTCTGCACACCTACTTTAAAATTGCACAAACAATTGACCTTTGCCTTTCAATGAACTGAAAGCTTTGTAAAAATAAATTGCTATTTCTATGTCAATTTGTCGATTTTTATGATTTTTAACAAAAATATTTTTTTTAATTACGTGGGACATTTTTGTATATTTAGTCAGTAAAACTTTTGCAATTAGTAATCTCATGTAGAATGTCATATTTTAGTACTATACCCAAGTATAGTTGTGAAAAAATCAACCCCCTATAGGAGATATATTTGGAAACGAACAACTATCGATATGTGTGTGATTTGTTGATACAATTGAAGAAAAATATGTAATAAGAGAAAATTTTATATGATTTATTCTTTTAGAAAATGTGAATGCTTTTACAATTGCTGATTCATATTTAAGTCAGTGTAAAATCTATGGTCTCGATCTTTAGTCTTGACAGGGTTATGATGGATGTTCTGCCATGACTGGAAAGGATAATGGGGTTCAAGCAGTTATTAGAAAAAATCGTAAAGCTGTCTTTGTTCGTTGCGCCTCTTATAGACTGAATTTAATAGTTAATGATCTCAATATAGTTCCTGAGATTCAAAATAGTATAGCAACTTTTAAGCTGCATTCATTTTCTTTCATAGACGTTCTTTAAGAAGATCGTTAGTTGAAAACATACATTTTTTATGAAACTCATTGGACGAGTAAATACAAGAGTATTATGATATCTTTTAAAATATTTCAACTTATTTTTAATTAGTTGGAATCTTGGCAACAACATACAATGACAATTATAGACAGACATCTTATCAATTCTTTGTTTTCGTGGAATTCATCAACATTTTTATTTTGTTTAAAAATAATTTCTTCATATTCGCCAGTACTTGAATTTATTACACAAATATTTTCCAACAAAACATTTAGATATTTTCCAAGTACAAGGTCATGTACAGAAGCTTTCAACAGTATTTAATATTCACAGGGATATATTTTAAAACTGATATTTTTAAGATGGTAACTAGGCTAGAAAGCCAATTAACTATGGAACGTGCTTTACCCCGACAGTTCAACAAAAAGAAACACCGGAATAATCCTGAATCATCAATTTTTGAAGATGATTTTCACTAAACAATATTTATATCATATTTGGATTCAATAATTAATTCTTTGAAATGCCGCTTTTCTGAAAGTAATTATACATAGTTTAATCTTGTCTCCTTATATTCAATTCAAACTAATGACATCAATCGTCAAAAGTATGTTAAAATGAGTGTTACAAATAATACATACAACATCAAAAATTTTGAAAATGAAGCATTGATGTAATATGACATGTGCTCTAGATCAGAAAACTTAGATTTATGTAATTTGAAATTTCTGGATTTATTATCAAAAAAAGTTTTTTTCTAGCAATTTTTCATGCAATTTCGATTTTATTAACGTTGCCTACAACCACGTTTACAGTAGAGAGGTCCTTTAGTACATAACAAAGAGCCAAAACTTGACTGTGGTCTACTATGTCTGATGAACGTTTATCTGGACTTTGCTTGTTAAGTGTACAATGGAAAAATAAAGAACAAAGCGAAATTCATTGATAATGCAATAAAAGAGTTTGTTACTGACCGAAGAAGGCTTAAATTTTTATTCAAGCAATATTCATGTAAATAAAATTAAATTCAAATTCTAGTGTTTTTTTTAATTTTTTATATATACACATACTTATTTCTGTAATATAATATTTGCCCGCCTCCTAAAAAAAATTCTGCCAGCGCCCATGAGAGAAATATGATGTAAAGGAATTAATTAATTAAATAAATTAAACAAGACAAAAATTACCATTAAATAAAAAAGAATTAAAATTAAAAATAAATAATTAAATAAAAAAAATAAAATTTGAATTTTTTTTAATAAATGTTATTTTTCTAAAATGAAAAAATATAGATTATTGAAATACAACTCATTGAGTAATCAAGCAATTTTTTGACCGCTTTGATAATGTTGTGTGTCGGTCAAGTGTGGGTGCCAGAGAGAGAAAAAATTAAAAACATTCAAGCCAAATAGTAGAGAAAAAATTGTTAACTCGCTCTGATTGGTTGGAACAGTCAATCAGAGCGAGTTGCTGGCTCGATCGATTGTTTTTAAATCACTATTTCTCGATTTATGTAATTTCATGATTTTTTTGGTATATACATTTTTCTCAAATATTTTAAATGTTCACTTTATGAAATGAAATTTGATGATATTTTTTGGCTATTCATTAATCTCGACATTTTGAATGTTTTGGTTTTCTTAGATGAACCTTTTCATTTGGATGAATTTTTAAGACTCTCGATTCATGATATTATGAAATATTTGTCGGCTCTAGCGGTTAAATTTTAAAAAAAATGTATTATACTTTTACGTTTGAGATAATTGTGTCATTTGATTTTGCTATTTATTGTAATTTTTGTAATGAAATGTATATTAAAAATAGAGATTTAATTTTCAAGCAGGAATGATTTTATATTTTCAAAATCATTGAATATGAAAAAATTTCACCATTCACAGACAATAATAAAGACAATTTGAATTGTGTAAATAAAACAATCAATAAATGGTTAATAGAAAGTTTAAATGAAATTCATTGACCAAAAGAATTGTATATTTATTTGCTTCATGTCGGTTCTATTACAGATTACAAATTATCTTCCGGCTATTCGAAAAATATTAATTACTAATGGGCAAATTCAGGAAGTAGTAAAAAAGTGCCCTAGATGTGCATCAATTGACCCTGCGATGTGAAGTACGATAAGGGAGAGCTCAGCATCAAGGAGACATGTAAGCGACTTGCAATTGATGTGATGCTCTCGTCTGAAGGAAAATTCATGATACTGGTCGATTGCGGGCCGGAGAGATTCATAGTTTAGACGAAGATTGAAGGGGAAATATGCGCAGAACTGAAAGCTGTCTTCAACTAGTTTGGGCAACCGCAAGAAATTCTGATGGACAATTTTACTACTCACCGCGGGGAAGCCCTCCGGGAGCTGCTATTAGAGATGGGAATGGAGATTCGGTTTCGGTTCGCAAATCGGCATCGTCGAACGGTGTCATCGGACCTTCAAACGGATGGCGGCACACAGCGAAAGACCGAAAGATATTCTCGACGTTATTTATATAAAACATATAGCGATTTCCTTCTTTCTAATCTTTATCATCGTATGATTCCAAATTTTCATTTAATTTATCAACAGCATTTATTTTGAATTTCTTGTCTGTTTTCTTCCATCGCAATTCTGTCGAAAGAAACGACCAATTTACGATTTATGTCATCCATCGCCATTAATTCTCAAACGAATGAATTCGACTTCAATTAATTTCTTTCTTACTTTGAGAAATTGTTTACTAATTCGGCTTTATTTTGGTCAATAATTGTCAAATTTTAAACAGAATTTACATTTTAAAATATGGACCCAGCACTTTAAATGCGATTCTTCTAATTTAGGGTCACTGCGGCACTGCTATCACCGTTCGGTCCTTTGGGCACCTCGGGGATCGCGCGCAGTAATTGCGGATAATGTAATCAGGTCATAAACACACCCAATAAAGTTACACAGAGTGCGATTTCCATAGTAATTATAGAATCCCAAGATATTTTATAAATAAGCACTTCATACTTAACCAAATGATTGTAAAATTAAGAACAGAAAACTTTAAAAGTTGAAAATATATGTCCTATTTTTAAACTATATACTGATGATACAATGGTTATACAGTTTATAAACAAATTTCTTTTGAAAACGATAAATTCATCGAAATGAGCTGAAAATATTTTTTGATTAGAATAATGTTTATTTATATACAAAATAATTAATTTTAAATCGATGTTTTCTTACGTTTCTCTCAAAGAGTATAATTGTAAATAACCTGAATTATTGTAAGAAAAGAAAATATTTTATAAATATGCTTTTTAATGTTTAAAAATAGATAACGTTATGAACTCAAAAAGAAAAATAAAATAAAATTTGTAAATATATCTAAAAGATTTATGATATGCTAGTTTGTTTAAGAACAAAAATTAAAACTCTATTTAAAAAAACATAAAAATCTATTTCGCGATTAAAAATATTGTAGCAATTGGCCATAAAAGATTATTTCTTATTTTAATAAACGAATTAAACCTTTTTCTGACTGACTGCAAGAGTTCTAACACATCCAACGGCGAAGCTGGATCTCCCGGGCTGCAGTGCTTCTCCGTCCAGATATATTGCTTGTAATATCAATGGAGTTTCTGTTGAATGAAGTTCATTTGGAACACTTTCTAAAAACAGATTTATATGAATTTCTAAAATTTATAATTGAAAATGTTTCATTTACTGTGACAAGTTATTATCCATGAGTTTTACTGCTGTATTAGTTTAAAGTGAGATATGGTATGAAGTAAGGCATGAACGTATTACTTTCAATAAGTTAATGGCCTAACATGGAATAAATATAGATTTCATTCTTAATTGTTGCATATAACTACATAAAAATATGTGCTGGTTTATGTATATACAGTAAAGTTCCTCTTAACCGCCAAAAGATTCTGATTTTTCTCAATTTCACATATACAGTTCCAAAAGCCTGTTCGCACCCATTGAAATTTTGATTTATGCTATTTATTAAATTTTTTAATTTGTTTAAGTGCTTTAATTTAAATAATTTTAGTAAATTTAAAATTGAAATATCAAGACCATCTTTTTTTAAGATGAATTAATTAAATGTCTATCTTTTAGATTCAATGACAACTCGAAATATAGATATAAGGTTTAGGATTATTATTGTAGAATTAATGAACGAGGGTCATTCAACAGGTCGAATACAAGAAATTATGAAAGTTAGACATGGTGTTATTGTTTCAAAGCGGGGCATTCAAAAATTGTAAATAAGTTCAAGACATTAGGTATATATGAAGATAAAAAACGTAGTGGACGACCTTCAAAATTACCAAAACGTTCTGAAAGAATTATTCGCCGTATATGCTTGAAAAATAGGCGCATGTCGATAAGTAAAATAACAGGAGCTTTCAATGCAGCTGGAATGATACATGCATCACGAAGTACAGCGAATAGAATTTTGATAAAATACGGCTTAAAAAGTCATTATGCTGTTTGGAAGCCTTTATTGAATGGAAAGCAACGAAGAAGAAGAGTTGAATGGGTTCGGGATAAACAAAATTGGGACATCGATAAGTGGTCGAATGTAGTTTTTAGCGATGAATATATGTTCCGCACATATAGCCACACTCGTAGCAAAATCGTTAGAAGGTTTGACAATGAAATGCTTAGTCACATTTGTACTAAGAAGGTCCTCCAACACGGTGCCCAAGTTCATGTATGGGGATCTTTCTCCAGATTTGGTGTTGGTATCTTAAAACGGATAAACGGAAATTTAAATTCGAAGAACTATCAAGACCTAATTGTCAATGACATAGACATTACAGGGCAATGCTTGGTATTCCGTCTTCCAAATTTTATATTTCAGCAAGACAATGCGCGTTGCCATCGATCAGCATCAACAGTGTCTTTTTTGAAAACAAAGAAGATAAATATTCTTGATTGGCCTACCAACTCACCAGATGTAAACCCAATTGACAATTTGTGGGGTATTATAAAGAGAAAAATAAATAATTTTTTTAGGTAATTTTCATGGTTATTAAGGTAATGGTGACGGTTGTTAAGGTAATTTTATAGTTGTAAGGTGATTTTTATGGATATTAAGTGATCGGAACCATTGCTAAGGTGATCGGAACCGTTCTATGGTAACCGTAACCGTTGCTATGGTAATGAGAACCAATCAGAAGCGTTGCGAGGCCAATCTCTACCATTGTCATGGTAACGAGCACCCCCACTTCGGGGGTGGTTTCGAAACCCCATATTTCCCTTAGTAATGGGTTATATGTCGAAAAATAAACTCAATATAGTTAAATATTTTTGGCAAATGAAAATTATATTTGTTTACAGTATTTTTGCCTATGTTAGGCTATGGACTTATTAAACGTATATGTATAAATAAAAATATTTTAAACATATATAAGATACTTTCAAAGGATAGTTTTGAAATAAATGGAAGTTATATTAATATAATGCCGTATTTTTGCATAATAGAAATACATTCTGACAGATTTATAAACATTTAAATACTAATAAAAATCATCTAATAATAAATAAAGTCCATTTAATAATAAAATTGATATTTTATATTATAATGTTAAATGCTTTTCTTTAAAATATTATTAATGATAATTTTAAAAAGAAGGACAAATTTATCTCTTAAAAACTCAAGTTTTGACTGTCTTAAAGACAATCTTTTACTTCATATATTTTTATGACTCCTTTACAACAAATGTTATACTCTTTATATTTTACACCATATTTATAAACTTTCTCTTCTTGAGAGAATTACTGTCACTGGTATTTGGTAGAGATTCATATAATTTTCATCAAGAAATTACTGTTAGAAATAAATTATTTTTAGTATTTTATTAAATATTTGAATTCCTTATCCCTCATTTTACTCAAGCTTAATTATCTTAACTTCCTTCAATCTTTTTTATTGTATCTATTTTTTGATTTGATTTGTTTATCTACTAAAATTTCGTAAATCATTTTAGTTTACAGTCATTTTAGTTCTTAAATATATAAGAAGTAATTAATTATTTTTTAAGATTTTTATTAACTTTTCCAAACTTATTTATTTAAAAAAAATCTTTTTTTTAATTACAGTTCCCATTTATTTGATGTTTTATTCCCAAGGGTCAATTTGCTTTTTGATTTTTGTTCGATTTTTAGAAATTTATTTTTCTTGACTGATTGGGAATGTCATGAAGAGTTCAACGCATCATTCAACAGAACATTAAAAGTGCGAGAAATTGATTTTTAAAAATTAAAAAATAAGTTTTTCTTGTCGATA
The DNA here is from genome assembly GCA_001938485.1 of Girardia tigrina. Lineage (NCBI taxonomy): Eukaryota > Metazoa > Platyhelminthes > Tricladida > Dugesiidae > Girardia > Girardia tigrina. The sequence goes on from MQRK01180459.1 coordinate 14,701, forward strand.
CTGAAAATGCTCACTTTTCTAATTATTTTCCACATTTCCCCATTGTTTATTTTGTTGGTATAAAAATAAATTAAATATATATAATATATATATATATATATATATATATGTGTGTGATCATCACGTTCATATGGTTTTCTGATGATTGCCGCTTCAATTGATTAATCACTTTGTTTAAATTTTTATTGCTGGTAAATGCCAATTTTAATCGATTTGAAGCGTTTACCAGCGTTTCCATAGTTATTTAAAATTTTGATGCGTTAAAACAAATTGATTTCATTATGATTCGGTTTTTTAAACGATTATATTTCAAATTTAGTTCAATAAAAAGATTTTCAAATGAAAAAAATTGAATTGACATTGGGTTTGTTCAAACCGGATATTCAACGATTCGATAAATTCGTACAAGAATCGGAAAAAGCGATTATTGACAATAATTTGAAAATGTTGTGTAAAAAAGAACTATTTATCGATACGAATAGTTACGATAGATTTATTATCCATCAAAACACTTTCAGTTATAAAATTATATATTATTAAAACAAATTAAATTTAATATCATAACTCATATCTTTTGAAACCCGTCCAACGTTTCAACCATTCAATGTGTCTCTTTTTCACATCATGTGGAAATTGGATTTCTACCTGATGTGGCGAAATAAACCTGATGATCTTGTATGGGCCTTCATATTGGAAATCATTCTTGTTCCTTTTGTTAGGATCAACCCTGACCAGTACCATCTCCCCTTACTTGAAATGTCTTTCACCTCGGATCGAATTTTGATATGTTTTTATTTTCTCCGCTGTCATTCTGGAATTGATCCGGGCTTCTATAATAATCTCATCTCTTGTTTTAGTATGGCAACCAACTGCGGAATGGATGTTCACTTTCCGTCCGAAAACAATTTCAAAAGGTGAGAACTTTGTTGAATCTTGTGTGGTGCCATTTAAGCTAAACTCGATTCGTGGCAATAATTAATACCAATTTTTTTCTATACACTTCCCTTTTAATGAAGTGGCAATCATATCTCTCACTGTTCGAATCAACCGTTCTACCAAACCGTTTGATTGGTGTTGGTAGGGCGAGTTGAATTCTTGTTTGATTTGTAACTGACCCAAACTACTACTCATAAATGCGTTCTGAAATTGTCTTCCCCTGTCCGTCAGGATACTTGACGGCTTCCCAAACCTGTAAATCCAATTGTGCAGAATGCATTTAAATATGGTATGCTCATYCTGTTTGGAAACGGCATTTAAACTCACCAATTTACTGAATCTATCTATAATGACCACCAGATATCTTTTGTTGGACGCAACTTTATCCATGTGTGCGATGTCTACTACAATTTGATCTAGGAAATTGTTACCGATTCGGGACAATAGTTCTTTCGTTCTTGTTTGATCAATTTTCCTCTTTGCACATACGACACATTGGTTTACACATTGCTGTATAGTTTCATACATAGAGTGCCAGTAGAAATTATCCTGCATTTATTTAAATATTTTTTTAATTCCAAGATGACATAGATCGACATGTATATTTTTAATAAATTCACATACGTATCCTTCAGGTACGATCGTCAAAAGGTTGTTGTTTATCTCGACCATCAACAGTCCATTTGATATTACCAGCTGTTTTCTCAATTTGTATAGATAGCTTCTCTTAAAAACGCTTGAAAATTTTTCATTGCCATTTGTCAATGCATCAAACGCTTCTTTTATCACTAAATCAGAACGCTGCCTTTCTTCAATCGTCTTTGTAAGTAGCGTTTATGCCACTTTCATTATTATCACATTCTAAAGCCATAATTTAACACCACCAAAAATTTATTTAGATACATTAAAGATATTTTTTTTTTTAAATAAATATTTTACTTTTTTATGATTTTCTTTTATTATATAATTTTTAATTTTTTAAAATATTTAATAAGCAAATTAACATAAAAATATTTTACCCTTTAAATTAAAAAA
>MQRK01180508.1:5164-23534 GCA_001938485.1 Girardia tigrina
GGCAGCCGCCGTTTCTTTAAAGGGTTGACATCCCGCCTTAACGTGAACTCTAGCCAGCCGGACCAGTGTTTCGAGGTCTATTGCTTTCCCAAGTGCTTCGGCCTCCACGTTCCTCAATGCAGTTTCGGGTAGCCCATTTACGAATGCTTGGGCTATGAAGGCCTTTCGGTCTTGCCCATAGCTGCAGATCACGGCCGCCGATCGTTGCAATTCGGCCATAAAAAACGTCGACGCATTCACCGGGATCCAACCACCGGTATGCAAACGTCGCCCATGACATTCTCGGGCTCGGGGCAAAAGCTTCTGTGAGCGCGGCTGCGCTTTTTTCGAAATCCATCCGCGTCTCCTCGTTGAAATCTCGGAACACCACTGAGGCCTCGCCAGTCAGTGCCAACGGCAGCATCACTGACTTATTTTCATTGAGCGTTTCAGCGCACTCGCGAAATCACTCGATCCAGATTGCGGCGTCTTCACGCCCATCGTACGCGGGAACGATCTTCAGTGAAAATAAAAATAATAAAAAAATAACAGAAAGCAATACGAGTAAAAGAAAATAATAACATACGAAGGCAGATAATAGAGAGAAAAAAATAAATAAATGAATAAAAATAATAAGAATTTCTCAAACAGATCACAACAATCACAATAAAAAGAGAATTACACAGCTAACGAAAAAGATGTGATAAAAAATTATAAGTGAGGGAGTTGGAGAAAACTCGCACTACAATTATTATTATTATTATTACATTATTATTATCATCATTCTTAATATCAGTATTGTTCTTTTTGTCAATTGTTATTAATAATATTATATTATTATAATTACTAGTATTGTCATTATTATTATTCGTATTGTTTTATTACTGTTTATTTTGAAAACTATTAATATTATTATTGTTATTTTTATATAAAAAACTGACTTTAAATTTTGAAAACAAAAATAGAAATGAATGAAAATTTACTCATTCCCTAAAACAGTAATAAATAATCAGTCATTATGAATCTGACAAACTGATTAGAAATGACTTATTACCTTTCCCCCCTCCTTGGCGGAATAAACACTCCACCAACCGAACAACCACCAATTTTCATTCACACCAAAACAGGGCACAAACCCAACCTAACACCATGTGTTAAATTCTTTTTGGACTCCAACAATTCCGCTACAACGTGGCTCAACATCCACAAATGCTGGTCAAACGAAGCTGCTATAACGTCACAATCTCATCTGGCCTACAATTTACTATCACTTTTGCCATCTGATTACTGTTCGCGAATACTTAACATCTCCCAAATACTAACCCAAACTACTGCCTATGAGGAAATGTCAAAAGCCATCCTTCACCTTACCGACCCTAATCAACAAGACTTGGTCGCAAGATATTTCAAAGCCAACATTCTAGGGAACACAATACCCTCGGAATACCTACGGAAAGCAAAACTAGAGCTAACATCTTTGAATACTGCTTTCGCTACTAATGACGACCTTTTGAGGCAGCTTTTCATCCAGAGTCTTCCGTCCAATTTAGTAGTCCCCACGTCAGTTCCCTTAGATGACATTGCTGTCATCGCGGATAAATCCATCGATATCATCAGACAAAACCAGGCTCCACCAATCGTCACCGTAGCAATCACCCCAGTCCAGAAAGAGTTACAAGCTCCTAAAGAGACCACTCAGACCTTACTAGAGTCAATCAGATCTTTAACACGCACAATCGGACAAATCTCAACTCGAAATTCACGCTCACCGCACAGGATCTCAACACCTTTATTACACCGTGACAGCTCAATCTCAAACGCCGCACCCATTTGTTATTATCATAAGAAATTCGCTGAACTAGCAAAACACTGTCACCTTGGATGTAAATTTTATAACCCTGAATTCAAGGCAAACGTATGCATCTATCATGCCAGATTCCGCGAAAATGCACCCCAGGGTGGCACCTGGAAAAACAAAGACCAACATAAATCTTTAAACTAAATAGCCTACCAGGGAACGCGACACCTCCTGGTAAAGGCGTTACCTTTGCCGAAAAACCAATAATTTTTCCCTCCTTTTCTCAGCCGTCGTCCACAACCACTTTTACAGTATTAGCCACACTGACGGGCGAAACTGACACAACCTTAAATTTACTTGGAGACACTGGTTCAGCCGTTTCAGTACTACTCGGTGCGGACTATTCAGCATCCAATTATCCGGAAAAGAGTGAGTTTCAAGCAGCTAACGGCACACCAATTCGATCAGTCGGTTTTAAGTACGTAACTTTCACACTGCCACGCTCTTCCGCCGTTTTCACGTGGAAATTTTTTATTGCTAACTTCCGACAACCCATCTTAGGAGCCGATTTTCTCACCCACCACGGTCGATTGCTACAATAAACAGCTTCTGTTCCAACGAGAACATGACAACATAGTCCCAATAATAGGATCAAACACCAAGAACCACAATTTGTTTACTCACACTTTCAGAATCGATAGACCCGGAATATCAGATCAAAAAAGACATCACTCAAATTTGATTGATTCAAAACATCAGACATCGAACACCTTACCACCTGAAATCGAGAGTTATATCTTAGGAAACTGCCGCAACACCATCCAAAAGAATTCAACTCCATCTTCCAAGTCTACAACGGAGCATCAAATTATAACGCCTTACACTCAGCCAATTCACTAAAACGTAGAGAGTTAGCACCTGATCGCCGTATTTTAGCCGAAAAAGAGTTCTTAGATCTCGAACGAGCAGGAGATCCACTTCCCCTTGGGCATCACCGCTTCATATCGTACAAAAAAAAGATGGAACCATCCGTCCGTGCGGAAATTATTGGTTATTAAACAACGAGACTTTCTAATTGAAATAAGATAAAGTAGAGTCAAAAGAGAGAGATAATCAGTTCGCTGGGGTTAATACAATAATAATGTGAGATTAAAAAATAATAATTAAAGAAATAATAAAAAGATATTTAAAACAACCAAAAATAACGAAAATATTCGATGGTTACTAGAATTAAATTTAATTTATAATTTTTATAAATTTCGTCCCTTTTGAAAGATTAAGAAACCCTTTAAAATAACTTAACTTAATAACGATAAATCAAGACAAAATAAAACTTTTATCAAATATTCAAATTATTATTCGTGCATTAATTACTTTGTCTTACAACAAATCAAATAGTCATACTCTTTAGAATTTTGCTTTATCATCAATTTTATCCATTTTGTTATATTCACAATAAAATAAAATAAAGTTCAACGAGAAGAATGACAAAACTCATATAACTTAATGTAAAGGAAGCTAAAGGTTTGGTTATCTCGAAGGGATAAACAAAATATCAAGTTATGATATATGAAGAATAATTCCAACTCAATCATAAGGTTTTAGTCACGAAATAAATATTATGTTATTTATTTCCATTTTTAAAAGATTCAATGGAGAAATTAAGCTGCATACGAAAATATTAGTAAAAAATCCAATAATAGTTTAGATGAAAGTTGTAATTAAAATAAGTAGTTTTATATATTTCGTTAAAGCGAATGTAGTGTAAATATATAAATGTTAGATACATACACATATATATATATGTGTGTGTGTATATGTATGCATATGTGTATGTATATATATAAAATATTATATTTTATGAGAAGAAACATATAAGTTTTTTTAAGATAAACGAATAAATCGAATCAATATATTCTGAGACAAGTTTGTGAGGTGAAAATCACTAATTACGAGGGAATTATGATGTAGAAGTCGCAAAAGAACGAGCAACGGTCCCCTTTAGGACTACAATATGTGATTGTGAAAATTAGGCGGAGAAAAGTTTATTCAAAATTGTAGGAAGGCGTAGGAGCTTAAGACGAGTAGTAAACCAGGAGAACTAGTTTTGTGAGAGTTACGGTGATAAATTGTCAGGGGGTCACAGGCGTATCGTCATAACTATTGGACTTCAGTGGCTGAATTTGAAACAAAGTAATAGTAAGGAAGGGTGACTTTTCAAGGAAAAACCCTGAGTTATATTTGATGACTTAACGAAATAAATTTAATAAAATTCAATTTGTAAAGTCACAAATGGTACATGTCGTCGAATATAAAATACCTCGTTGTAATATAATTAAATAGAAATACGTAATAACGGTAAACTCTGAAATTTAATTGATTTGTAAATGACAAAGAGCGAGGAACCTTTTGGAGATGGCACAGGTCGACCATAGAATGCATAGGGGCACGTGGTTCGATCGTCACTTAATTCTTTAATGCTCTTCTCGTTCACGACATGTAAGGGAAGCCCAAAGCTTAGAGTAATATTAGTAAAAGATAAAAACATCGACCCTTCAGGAAGCTGAGACCACCGGGCGGGCAATACTCGCTACCGGTTCGAACCCGAAGGCGCTCCAATGCACACACAACTTGTTGATGTGCGCAGAAGAGACGCGTCTGTTCCCGTAAAGGATAAGAAATTATCAAGAGAAGTTGGCAGTATGTAAGAGTTGCCATTGAACTCAAAAATGGATGGGGGCTCAGAGTCCACGAAAATGTTGTCGAGAGAAGGGAACACGACAGTATGTTCTGTGATTCTAGTACAGAGGTGACGATTTGTCTCTCCAATGTACAAGGATTCACACTTGGGACATTTATATTGGTAGACTAAATTTGCTTTCATACCCAATTGTGTTTTAGATTTATTTGAGAAGTAATTAGAAATTTTATTAGTTAGAAACAATACTTTAATTGTAACACCTACTGGGGCCTGTTTTTCTAAAATTCGTTTTAAATCCATAGCACCTTCAGAATATGGAATTTTTAAATAAATTTTTTGGAATTAATTACTTCCTCAGTTGCATTCAAATTTTTATTAATTTTGTCTTTTGATTTTAAATAAATTGACTCCACAGCATTTTTAATGATATTATTTAAATATTTCTTATTATAACCATTAATACTAAGTCTATTATGGAGAGTATCAATTTCTTTATCAAAAATTTCAAAAGAAGAAGTTAAACTCCAAACTCTATGCACTAGACCCTTAATCATATTTCTATTATATTTTGGGTCATAGAAACTACTCGGAGTACTATAAAGACCAGTGCCCGTTGGTTTTCTGTAGACCCCTGTCATGAATATATTTTGCTTCTTTTCAATTAAGGCATCCAAAAACGATACTGACATGCTTTTATTTGTCAGCGATTAGAATTGGAGTTGTAGGAAGATTCATTTGTTGAGAGTCACAAATATATAAATAAATATTGGCGTTTGTTCGTAATCTTTTGATTTGTAATTATCAATTATAATTAGACCTTCCTCTTTTTATGGATCTTCGGTAGCTAGAAGATGACGCTTATTATTTTTAAGTCTTTTTTCCTGGAAGGAAATTGTAATATTTATCTTCATTATAATGTAAATTCAGTTGTTAGGTGATTTTTAAAAATATTTAATCAAAATAAATATATTTAATTTGGTTCCACGACAAAACGCCACGAACAAAAACGCCGCGAAAAAAAACGCCACGTGACAAAAATGCCGCGTGTTAAAGACGCCGCATGACAAAAACGCCGCGTAAAAAAACGCCGCCAACAAAGACGCCGCGGACAAAATAATTTGAAATGAATTAGGAATTTTAGGAATAAAATGAAATTATTTGTTGTATTTTATAATTATTAATAGCATTATTATATTTATATTTTTTATTATTATAATTAGATTTACTGTTATTATTTTGTTTATTTATTTATTATTTTTTGAATTACTATTATCATTAATATTATCAATTTATTAATAATTCATTTCAAATTATTTCATTTTATTCCTAAAATTCCTAATTAATAACATTTTATTACATTTAATTCCTAATTCATTTCAAATTAGTTTGTCCGCGGCGTTTTTCGTGATACCATTTAACTTTTGAACAATGTTTAATTATTAATTTACATTTTCTTATTTCACTTAATTCTTTTATTATTAATTTTTCTTTTTTTATATTTAAATATTTATAATTCGTTATAAAAATGCAAAATAATTCAGCGATTACAAAGAAGCAAATTCCATTCGAATAAGGATTTTCATATGACAGAAGAGAAAACTTGAAACATTAATATAAAAATATGATAACTTTAATTTTATTTACGTAATATAATTAATTACTGAAGCTATGCAATATTAGATTGCGTTCAAAAAGAATTTTATTTATTCAAAATTGTTGACTAATAAATTGTCGTTTATTTTACAGTTTATTTTATAGTTATACAGTGAAGATCAAATACTCAAGATATACCTAAAGAAATTTTGTGTGATTGATCACAATTGTTAAATTTTGAAATACATGTTGAAATGGTGTATAATTTTCATTATGAAATGATTAACAAACTAATTATATTTCTGAAGTAATTTCAAATTTCTGATTACATATTCTCAAAATAATAAATCATGAATATTTATAAGCATTAATAGTATCAGATAGTGAAAGTATTTTAGAATTCAAAAAAAATTTCGAATAAAATATTATAATTTTCAATATCATATTCAACTGATAACTGAATAAACGAATAAAATGATTAACTTAATTGTCCGCAGGCCCAATCATTGCGCGAGTGCATTGGAAGATATTTATTACTAAAAATGAGAATACGAAAAGCGTTAATGTGTCAGATCAGGTGTGTTAACTATTAGATCAGATAATCGCAAGATTAATGATTTTAGAACAGTTTTGAATTATTCAAACCGGAAATTATTACTAGAAAGAAGAAATAAATATAGATTATGAAGGGTTGAAGAAGAAGCATCAACTGAATTTGTGATGGATCTGCGTCTGATGTTTGATGCTCTTCAAGAATTATATGAATTGATCTTGGACCTACAGCAGCGAAACATGAATCTTTACAAAGCGAATCAAAAAATCAAGTGAATCACTCGTACAAGTGTTCGTGGAACGAAGGGAAAATACAGGCTCATACAACAGAATGGTCGGCCCTCCACTAACATACTTTGATCCTACAAAGTACGTAGACTCTTCGATGCTTCGAGGCAAACATTCAGGTCTAAACTCACAAAGCAAGAAAAGAAATGGAGATGATTTGTCTGATGAAAACAGGAGAAAACTCAGGAAGTTTTAGTCAGGTCGGATTTTATTTGAGTCTCTCATTTCTTATAAAAACGTTTATATCTGTTTTTAGAGTAAACTAATTCTTAATTATTACTAATATTGTGCCACTTTATGAGGATCATTATATTGAAGAAGACTGCTTTTGCCAAAAATACAGAGAAATAAAATCGAAGATTATGATGAGTTTGGTTATGTAGAAGTCTTGGGTTGTCTATAAAATTTGTTGGCAGCATAATAACTATGATCTAAAAAAATTAATGAATGAAATAATTTGAAGTATGAAAAATTTCCATTAAAATATTATAATTTTCAATATCATATTCAACTGATAACAACTGAATAAACAAATAAAATGATTAACATTAAGTGTCCGCAGGCCCAATCATTGCGCGGGCGCATTGGAAGATATTAGTAAAATTATGAGAACACGAAAAGCGTTAATGTGTCAGATCAGGTGTGTGTCATCAGCTATAAGCAACACGGACCAAAAATCATCATTAAATCTTAACGCTAAACAAAATTCATATTATATTATAATGACAATATCCAAACTATTAGATCAGATAATCGCAAAATGATTTTAGAACAGTTTTGAATTATTCACACAGGAAATTATTACTAGAAAGAAATAAAGATAGATTAAAGCGCATCGTTAATCTATGTCAGATCAGGTATGTGTCATCAGCTATAAGCAACACGGACCAAAAATCATCATTAAATGTTAACGATTTACACGGGGTAAAGGGAATTAGAATTTAGAAGCTGTAAGCAACCAAAGAGGCATTGCTATTTCGGCAGAAATATATAATAAATCGATGATCAGAAGCGGTTAGGTGTCATCACAGTTAAGCAACACGGACCAAATGATCATCATAACATCGATTTACTACTTTTACATTAAAAAAAAAATTTAGGTTCTTTTGTCCTCGATTCTGTCCATTCCTGAAATAAAACACAATTAGAAACGATACAAAATTTACAAAAATGCAATCGGTAATGATTCAATCAGAACGATAAATCATCAACAATCAGCTGTCCCTATCACAATATCATCATTCAAAAAAGATGAAATCATGACGGACGAAGAAGTAGAAATTACTTTTTGTCTTCGTTAAGTCACGTGTAAAAACACATTTTCGAATTAATGAAATACATTGTGAATGACATATTTAAACAAATCTTTTTCTTTAATAAAAATTTTTTTTTATAATTATTTTTTTTATTGTTAAACAATTTCTTGAAAATTATATATCGAATAAATATTTCATATTTAGGAAGATATTTTTAAAAATCACATCAGTGACTGTTTAAATGGTTGAAATGTTCAAATTTAAAGAAATGATAAAAGAAAAATAATACGATAAATTTTCTTTGTATTATGTATTTATGACAGATTTATTTACAGTTAATATCGGGAATCAGTTGACTTTGTAAAGAAATGTTTCAAAAATAACATTTAAAAAGGTAATAATATTTTTTTTCAATTAAAAACTGATTTACTAAAAGTTGTATAAATAATTGTTTTAACTATGATTTGATGTGAAAAAAATGTTAATTTAAAAAACTTGTGTATATTTCAAATAAACGTTTCATAAAACTGGTTAAAAGTATAATTGTCAAAATATTTTCAAATTATATGGTATAAAAGATTAAGTTAATTCGTTAAACTAAAAAAAAAGATTACCTAAAATTAGAAAAGTAATTTATAAAATCTCAAGAATCCAATCATATAGAAACTTAAAGTTTTGACTACAATAAATACTGTTGAAATTAAAAAAAATATGAATATAGATAACTATAATTTTTTTAAATCATTGTATGTATTTAAGCTGATGTATGTATTATAGACTTATCATTTTATTATTGTTTTCTTGACAAAATACAATATATACCAGATTTGACTGTTTTGGTTACGTTATTTCAATACTTTATATCAGCTTGCTTTGTATCTATATGTTATGCATGAAAGTTAAAAAATTAGTTTTGAAGGCTTTTTATTCAATCAATTTTCTGCAAACTTCACATACTTACTCATTTTTATGAAAATAAATGATAATGGGAAAATTTAATGAAAATATTATATTGAAAAAAAATTGCAAAAAGCGTTTAGAAAAGTGAGAACTCTATTAAATAGAATTTTTCGTATTTTCAACAATTCTTTATATTAGCTTACTTTCTATATATTTATGTATACATGGAATTAATAAAATTTTTGTAGAAGAGACAATTTCATACAAAAAATTTTAGTTTTTAGTTTCAAAAAAATAGTTTTGAAGGCTTTTTATTCAATCAATTTTCTGCAAACTTCGCATACTTACTCATTTTTATGAAAATAAATGATAATGGGAAAATTTAATGAAAATATTATATTGAAAAAAAAATTTGCAAAAAGCGTTTAGAAAAATACAAACTCTATTAAATAGAATTTTTCGTTTTTTCAACAATTCTTTATATTAGCTTACTTTCTATATATTTATGTATCCATGGAATTAATAAAATTTTTGTATAAGAGACAATTTCATTCTAAAAATTTTTACACCTCCAATTAATTGTATATGTTTAATTTAGTAAAACAAATGTGTATATATGTGTTATTAGTTGATTCTTGTCAATAGTGAAGTATCGCATTCCCATTTCTTTGCAACATCTTTGTTTACTCAGAGCCCCCATCCGTTTTTAGAGTTCAACAGCAACTCATATATGCTTCATATTCCTCTCAATGTCCTCATCGATATATTCTCACTATACAGGGAAACGGACGCATCTCTTCCACGCACATCAACGAATTGTATGCGCTTCGGAGTGCCATCGGGTTCTAACCAGTAGCGAGGATTGCCCGACTTGTGGTCTTAATGTCTGATGGGGTCGATATTTGTATTCGTTATTGATGATTAGTGTTGTTCGATGCTTTTTATTTTGTTATCTCTTGCATGTTGTGAAGGAAGAGAGCCTCAAGGAAGTAAGCGGCGATCGAACCGCGGGCCTGTTACATGCTGCGATCTACCTTCGCCACCTCCAGAAGGTTCCTCGTCACTGTTTCTCTTTTCGTTAATTTTCAACACTTTTATAGTTCATTCAATTCTCACTTTATTTTATTTTAACTTTGAATTTACACTGATATTATGTTATCACACTATGACCCTATTGTTATTTTATGTCATTCCCTATCTCTTTCGAATTTTGATTTTAATTCCTGTCATCTCTTTTAGCTTTGAATAATTATTCAAAGGAATTTAATGACTAACGATATGCAAATCAGAATTATGTAAGACAATCAATAGTTATTGTTATTTCATATAACACGATTTTATTTCATTCTATTTTTTATCACGACATAAAAACTCAGTTACTCCGGAACTCGTTACTCTGAGCACCGTTCACCTCTTTTGGCGTTAAAGATTATTATGATTGCAAATTCGCATTATTTTACATCTCTGCAGTTCAAATTCATATTGTTTTGTACTCCTTTCTGTTTCAACTTGATATTATTTTATCATTTCGCCCCTCTAGAACCAAGCCGCACTATCAATCCTTCTTCACGATCGCATTACTTTCATGGCAATATCAAAGTTGTCCCTCATGCCTTCGCGACTCTTTTGCCAATCCACTCATCGAAATGACTACTACTATTAGAATTTGACTTACCAAATCACTAATATTAATTATTTTACTGCTTAGATTCAAAATCTGGTATAAAGCTATTCTACAAAATATAGTTAATTAAACCATTCAATTCTACTATACAGATCTGTTTATCGAACAATCACTGAAGGAGTACTTGAATACTATTTACCAATCGTTCTTCAAATTATCTCAACAAAACCAGATCGGAGATCCATTGACTCCGCAAAAAAATCACATTCAGGACCCATTTTGACTGTTTAACATGACCATTCGCGCCATCCATATTTACCATAGTAACATCATTACTCTATTTACACTAATTACGCACTGCTATATGACTCGCCCAAGCCTTTTCGGTCCTCTCACGTCCTATGCTCATTCCACTAACTAATACCGTCGGTTTACACCTCTATATCCTCAGACCATCACTGTCACTTGACCATCTCACTCTCATTCCTTTATCTTTCAGACAGATACAACCTACCATCCTAACTTCTACTGAGAAGATCACAATGAACAGTCAATTTTCTCGGTACGGTAATAAGGTATAAGATTATTTATAAGTATATGGTAAATCAATTAAAGCAATCGATTAAATAAATTTATTGAGAAAAATGAAATAAAATAAAATGAAAAGAAAAAATATATATAACAATTAGAACCCAGATTACTCAACCGTTTAATAAAATCGAATAAGGAAAATAATTTAAAGATAATTACAATATTCACACATCATTTACCTTATGGTATCTCAGGACGAAACAACAAGTTCAGAATTTGTAGTAACTCGGAAAATGATAAATCGTAAAATGACCGTAAAGTAATCGTACAAATTTTCGTATAAAAAGGTTTGCAAATAAATTGTGCAAATTTTTCACTAATTGTGTCGATATTTATATGTCTGCCTGTGCATGTAGCGCTCGAAGTTTTCCAGTGTGTACATGAATCCTGTACGCAGCGATAATTTTGATTAGCCATTTGTTCGACATCTGTTTAGTTTATCATATGTCGCGACTGTTTATCGTGCTTCGCGAATGGATGCTTATCTTTGTATGCCGATAGCTGTGCGAGATTGTCTGTTATTCTTACAATCAATGACTATACTGTCTCTACTTGTAGGGGGAGTTTGGTAAGATTTACTGTCTGTCTGGATTTTATATATTTAATATTATCTATTATTCGTCTGTAACTACGGACAGCTGCGATGTTTATCGGTGTCAGTTAGTGTATGGCCGTAATTATTGTGATATCTGGTTCGACAAGTTATTCATTATTCAACCAACATTTTTAATAATTGTTTATTTAGGATGATTCTGATTTTGTGCAGCGCGCCTCCTTAGATGTCTCGCAATCACACGATGATTGAATAACCGTAATCCATGGTTCGTAATTAATTTTGTTAATTAATTATAATTTTATTCTTGTTTTGAAGGTTCTTTCAAGGGTTTCTAAAGTTTGCCGGCGACGTTCTTCGACTACTTTCGGGAAAGGATGTATTCCGTTATTACCTTTTGCTCGGCTTCTAATATTCTCAGGTGAGTTCGTGTGACCTTTCGTAGTTCTGGGTTATCATTTATTCGTTGTTCAGCTCGCAGTCATTCTCAGAGGGGTCTCTTTATTCGTGTCTATGCATCTACAGACCTTTTCCCGAACTCATCATCCTGCATGTGCATGGGGTACACTTAAACGTAACGCGAATAGTTGAGTTTGACTATTCCCAGCTTTCACAACAGTCCTATGCTCGCGGGTTGGTGTAAGTGACGGAAGGGGTTTAATAACTTATCGCGTAAAATTTCACGTCATAACAGAAGTAAAAACTAAAACTTATTATTAAAACAGCTATTTAAACTGTGATTTCATAAATTTTCATACTGTATTAAAAATTATGAAACTTAGTATACTTGACAACGTAAAACTGATTTCTTTTCTTTATCCCAGCCACACAATTTGCAACTTCGTCTTGTAGTAGCAGATTTGGATGTAGCACATTCTTTTTTTACCATATTGTACTGGATAACTCTGAACCACTTCTGCAATGTCTGCCAACTCCTGCGCCAATTGTATGAGGAATAGACGTCTTCGATTTAACTTGTTTATGTTCGAGTTTGGATTAATGAGGTAAAATATCACAAAGGAATTGAAACTGGTGATATTGAGAATATTGTAAACTAATGACATTGGCCATCGCAAAGTTTTCTTTTGCAGCTGTATTTTATTACCAGTTGGTCCAAGGTGTCGACACCACATTTAGCATGATTGTAATTGATGATCATTTGGGGTTTCCCCTGTTCTTCGGAGATTTCAGCTGAGTAATGGTCAGAACTGATCAAGTTGACCGCTTTGTTCTTCTTTTGGACGTGTGAAACAATACTTGTGTTTTCATGAAATCCAAATAATGTGTTTCCAACTTTTCTCTTGCTTGATGGCTGGAAAACAACATGTAACTCAGGCTTGTTCTTTCGGATTGTACCGAAGTAGGTCAGTTTCCTTTGCTACAAACAGCGGAAAATTTGCAGCAAAGAAAATAAGTTGTCATCAACTACGTTGCACCCTGAAATAGACAAGGGTTCAGTCAGTTCTAGAATAACATTAGTTTCCTGGTTCACTTCTCTAACATTTCCCACTTTGCCAATGTAAATATCAACATCATAACAATATTTAGTGATTGTATCTGACAATATCCAAATCTTTATTCGATTGCGACCAGGCCTTGATGGGATAAACATTTTAAAAGGGCAGCGTCCACGGAATGTAACCAATTTTTCATCAACTCTTACATCTGTACCGGGAATAAAGTTCGCTTTTGTTGGGGAAATAAATAAAATGTGTTTATTGTTTATTATTTTTACTTTTTAATTATTTTGTTGTTGAACTTTTTGTAAATATTGTCATTGTTTTTATT
This sequence comes from Girardia tigrina, assembly GCA_001938485.1. Lineage (NCBI taxonomy): Eukaryota > Metazoa > Platyhelminthes > Tricladida > Dugesiidae > Girardia > Girardia tigrina. The sequence goes on from MQRK01180508.1 coordinate 18,788, forward strand.
GTATTTTTTTTAATAAACATATATAAAAAGAATTGTTATATATATTTGAAATATATTAATATTTATATAATTATAAATACATTAAAATATTAACATAAAATGTATTAACATTAAAATATATCAATATTTATACAAATCTAATATTCATTTCAATTTTTCAAAATATTTATGAAAAATAAAAGTTTTAAAGAATAATGTAAGAAACAACATATTCATAAATATATTATGATTTGAATATATAATCATATAACTGTGGTAATCGCAGGTTGCTAAAAATATTAATAAAAAATACTAAAATTTCGACCCGTAGGGGTTTGGGAGCTACGATACCGATGCGGGGGAGCTCACTTTGGGGACAGTAATTGGTGAAGATTCATTTACCATACGTGTTAATCTAGTGGGTTCCTAATTGTAGAAATAACGAAACGTATTATTTTTTTGTGTGAGAATCAGAAACAACCTTGTGTAATTTTCGATTTCTTATTTTGCGCTTACGTGTCGATTTCGTTGATTTTTTGATTAACAAAATCGAATTTCGAGTAACTAATAAATGTTTTGAAAGAAAATGATTATTTTCGGCTTTGGAAATTTAGGAAAATGAACTGAATAAAATGAATAAAGTGTATCTATTAGTTGATTTGAGACATTGTCCTTTTTCTTTTTATCTTTATATTTCTCTAAGACTGATTGAATATCTGAAGCTACTCAATGTAAACTCAAATTTGGTCTTCTTACATAAGTAAAATTTGACGTTATCGAAAAAAAAGATCATTAATGAATTCGATTTACTAAAGAATAAATAATTAAAATTAATGCACCTACATGTAAAAAGGAACTAATGATAAAATACTGCAAGAAAGTTTACTAATTAATTCTGAGTTAGAATAGACTTAAAGTACAACTACAAATGAGATTTCAAATGCATTTGATATTTAATTAAAATATTTTCCTTTGGTTAATTTTCTACGGACTCGTAATTTGGTAATCTAAGAGGCGACTTCTGCGGACGAACTACCACGAATGTAATTTTATTTTTAACCCTTAGTAGCCTGATTTACGAAAGTGATTTATTTTTATTTTGCTGCGCAAGTAATATGTCATAGATAAAATAAAACAATAATGACATTTGATTTTTTTTTAATTTCGTTGGAAAGAATATTATACAACAGTAAAATACGTACATCAAAAAAACTAATAGTAATGTGAACATTCGGTTTAAAAGATTGGTATCAAAATTGAAACTCTAGGTTATTAAGGGTTAATATTTTTAATAATGTAAAATAAATCTTATAAGAAGATCATTTTATTGCAAACCAATATGGAGGTAAGATTAAAAATTCTAACAATATACATTGTGAGCACTTAGATTTATAATTAACTAATTAAATCTAACAACATTTCCATTCATAAACAAGTCGGTAAAGAAATTCGTTAGTGACCATACGATGGCGGTAGAGTTGTCGAAATATATTGTCTTTAAAAGTATTTCTTTGGAACTGGAAGTATTTTGTTTTGATTAAAAAAGTTTATTTGACTTTTTGATTTTTATTTATAACGAGATATTGAAATATAATCCATAAATTTAATCCATCGACTTCTGAATATGTTGTGATTATTGATGGAGGCATAAAGTAAATGATTAAATACAGTTTTATATAGTATATACGGTATTTGTTCTTCTAGAATATTGGAATTACTTCACTTGTCTGAAAAATTGTTTTTATATAATATCAAAAGAAATATTTATGCCCGGAACATTTTCTTTCATTCTAATCTTCTGATCTTTACGAAAATATCAAACGAATCTAATAACCCAAGCTTTAACCCGAATTAACCTTTTCCAACTCGAGAAGGTTGGCAACTCGTTGGTTGGAAGAGCAACCAAAAGTGAATAAAGTCATTTTTTTATTTCGAATAAAAATGTATAAAAAGAAACATTTAGGTACTAAACATGCTTTTTTTAGTATCGGGAGCATTTTTTGTTTGGTCTGTTATGTCAATTTTCTCTTTTTAGGTCAATATTTAGATTTAAGGTCAATTTTTTAGGTCTATAATGTTAATTTTTATTTGAGAACGTGAATTAGAAAAGTTTTAACAACTGAAACATTTGAATTGAATTAAACAAAATAGTCATATGATCAGAAAATATTTTGAAAATATTTTCCCCCCTAAAATTTTAAAGAGTATGTATTCAGAAATGGTACATATCACATGCATCTCCCATCTATTGCGCAACTGCTGTATGAAAATTCACTTAAAACTGGAAGACGTTGATTTTTTGATATTCTCTATACGAATGGTACTTTTGAAAAACAGTGAACGTTCAGATCAATTTAAGTACAATGCGAAGCCACCAGATGTTGTCGTTACAAGGTGGGGTACTTGGATTGCATGGAATGCAGTTCAATATTATTCAAAAAAATTGCCTGAAATCCATGAAAAAGTCAAGAATTTCCAAGAAGATGGAAAAATTGTACAAAAGTCAAAAAAGCCGTTTCAGTTGATAATTTGACAATTCAATTGGTTCAAATCATTCTATAATACGATTACATTGTTCATTTACTGAACGAAAGCAAAAATACAAACTTTTCTATTCATCAATATGGTTCGAAAATAAAAAATATAGATTTTGAAGAAAACCCATAAATATTTTTCAATCCAAATTGTATAAAAATATTTTATTTCAAACTTTATTGAAATCAAGCAATACATTATCAAGAGGTTGTCAAAAAATGATATTTTTTCGTTGTGGGAAGAGCTAAATCAACACATATCTCCTGAAACGCATGTGTTTTAATGAAAGCGCCATACCCAAGCACCTCTGTTGAGAGAAGTTTTTCTAGATTAAAAAGACTTCTCTTAAAAGACTGAATATTTTCTAATTATTTTGTTTTTTTACATAATTTATGGTCTATTTTTAATTTAAAGTTAATTATTGTTTTATGGGTCAATTTTTAGGTCTATGAGGTCTAGTTTATAGGTCAATTTTTGGTTACCCTAGTGATAACTTTGAAACTGTTAGATTCTTGATAATTATCAGATGAAAAAACAGAAGTAGATATTAAAAAAAATATTTAATAACAACAAAATAAAATTTATTAAACAATTTTTTTTGAATAGATTTCCGAGGAACGCTTTTCAATATTGTATATATATTTATATATTTATAAATATATTATATATTTATGAATTGTAAATATAAATATATAATATTATTATTTCGTTTAATTTTGAAAATTTAATATTAAATTTATAAAGTCTTATTAAATTTTGTTATATTATAATATTTTATTATTTTTTGAAATATCTTTATTTTAACTTAACTTACGCAAATCTGTTTTATTTCATGATTTAATTAGAAGTCTCGAAGTTTAAATTTGTTATCATAAATATTTTTTAATCCAAATTGAATAAAAAATATTTTATTTCAAACTTTATTAAGTTTGTTTTTTAATTTACAATGGTCTTTCTTTTAAACTTCATTATCATCTTCAACTTAAATTATTTGATAATAAGTTTCCATTTTTATTCTAATTGTAATCGTATATGACAATGTTGAATTTGATACCTGTGCCAATGAAGATGAGAGAAATCTTATCTATTTATGTTACTAGACTGTTACCCGAACTATCACTGACTGTGGATAGTTGTAACGACCAATAAATTCAGTTTTTGCAGAGGATCAGAAACCTTTAGGCAATAATTGTCGGGTGTTCTGAAAGATATGTGATCACTCCTTTGCATTACATACCAGAGGCCATCGTGCCTTTTCAAGACTTGTATGATAATTAAGTCTAGTAAAGTAAGTCTCAGAAAGAATGTTTGTTTATATTGATTATTTTTTCGAAAGTCGTCGTTTCAGGTGACTTAATTTGAAATTTTATTGTAAATTAATACTTTTGATTTGGCATATTCATTGTTGGATTTTTCATCAAGAATTGAATTCATTAACACAAAATTTTATTTCTAACAAAAAATACTTTTTTAAACAAATTTTTTAAACAATGTTCATTTTTAGCACAACCAGATATCATATTAGAAATATAAATATTGATATATAATTTTAGTTAATTTAAGTTTTATAATTTAAGTATAATAAATTATAACTTTAACTTTTTCTACGAAAATTAAATCCCAATCTGTTTTTTTATTTCATCATAATTTTGTAAATTATATTATAAACTAATTTTCTTAAACTATTGTTTGTATTTATTCATTTTTACCGAAATTAAATTATTCTAAAAATTAATTATTACATATAATAAATTTCTTTAATAGTTCATTCTATTAAAAAATTCATTTTAATTAGTAAAACATTATTTTACCTTATCTTAACTATAAATATGATTTTCAATTTAAAAATTTCAAGGTCACCAAAAAACCCCTAACATTCATTATGATTTAGGTTTCAAGTCTCTCTATGAGGACAATGTTTGTTTGAGAATATAAAAGAAAAAAAAATATATTGAAATGTTTGAGTTTCGAAAAATTTGTGTTTTAGTGAATTTGATTTTTGTGAAAGAAATGTAATGAAAAATGTAAAAAAAAGGAAAAGAAATTTGATTAATTTGATTATGTGTCTTGTTTTATTGTTTTATTTAAATAATTAGAAATTTGATAACCAATACATTTTTGATGTATATCGATTTCTTTAATTATATTAAAAGATAATTATATTAAAGATTAATTATATTAAAAGCAACCGCTCGAACGGGATTTAATGAAATTTATTATTCCATCAGAATAT
>MQRK01180521.1:6896-26358 GCA_001938485.1 Girardia tigrina
GGATCTGTTTCCACCATTGTCCTCAAATTGTCGTTGTTCACAGCAACTGGACGACCACGACCTTCTTCATCTTCAAGGTTTTCATCTTCATCAGAAAATTTTCGGAACCATCGTTGCACGGTGTGCTCAGAAGCTGTTCCCTTGCCAAACGCTTTATTGATATTGCGACCCGTTTCTGCTACTTTACGACCCAGTTTAAATTCGTACAAGAAAATTGCTTGAATTTGAATTTTTTCCATTATTAATTTAGCACCGTAAATATTCTAAAAAATTACAGGAATATGTTAATAATGGCTATAGGAATATACAGATTTCAAATAATATCTAACACTAATGCATTTAAACTTATATACATATCAAAGTAGATAAACAAAGTATAAAGCTCAAAAACCGCCATTATTTTTCGACCAACCTAATATTTTAATTTGAATCCTAATTGAGTTATATCACAACAATAATGCAAAGTATACATTAATTACATAACTCCAATTTTTTATAAACAAATTCTAAAACGTTCACATGAATCAGTGTTATGTATTTAAAACCTTAGTTATTTGTAGCAAAAATAAGACAGATTTTCTAACATTTTGTTGAATTTTTATTAGAGAGAAATTTTCGAAAAATAATAATAATAAGGATAATAATAAATAATTATAATAATAATAATTCAATTATCTCGACTGAACTAAAGTTTTAGATAAAAAATTAAATTACAATTCGAATTTTTCTCCAATTCTAAATGACATAAATCAATTCAAATATTTCATTTGATAGAAGGTGAAAAAATCTCCTAAAAAGTATTTCTTGAAATGAAATCGATTTCTAACAATAAAATTGATTATAGCATTTGTTTAAATAAACCAATTGGAGAAATATCGAATTAATAATTTCAAAAATGATTTTTAAATATTTCTAATTTTACACTCTACTATTTAGCGATTTTTGATAAAATCACAACATAATAGTTCTGTTGACAACTGAGATGTCCACCGATGCAGTTATCGGTCGTCCTGAAGTAATCGTGTTGTTGTTAGTGAGTGTCACTCTCACCGATCGTTCTAGAAAATATATTTGCAATGCAAGATCGAATCTAGCATCTGTCCGAGTGAATGGAGCGGGATTCTCGAGCCATATTATCGAGTAAATGATTGTTTGAGTCGTTGATTTGATCGATTTGTTTTCAGTTGTTCGAGAGAGAGATATATGAGTGGGGAGACGTGAGTTTCGAGGCACCTCAATCAATATTCAGTGGCTACAATCATGAGGTGGTCGTTTGTTGACGAATACTATTGATAGAGTGCTTTCAGAAGGTCGATCTGGGCATTGACGACTGGTTGAACAAGGACGAGTGCGAGGAACTGGCGCGGGATGAGCGGGGAGACAGACGGCCGTTGACGGACGACCAGTTCGATGATCTGCGCACGTTCGGGGAAATAAGGGTCCAGAGCATCCAGTTTCCAGGCTAGTTGTTCATTCGGTCGATTACTAATAAATTACTGGGAGTATAAAAATGAAAAAAAGTGAAAAAAATATCAAATATCGATTTACACCCGTTCTCGATTAGTGTCACAAAGGCATTTTGTTAAATTTTTGAATAGAAATGTCTGTAAATAAGTAGAGCAAAAGTGATGTAACCAACGGCAATGGATCTAAAGGTCATTCTAATAGATCATGAGCAATGAAATATGTCAGATTATTAACAAAAGTAGAATAAATCCAAGCATACCTCACCACATACTTACAAGACACACACAAGTTCAATACACATAGACATACATGATTTGTAAGCATTACAATAAACAATAATTAATTAATGATTATAAATTAATAAATATTCATAAATTAATAAAAAAATAATGACTAATTAAGTAATAAATAATCATCAATTATTTCATAAATAATCACAAATTAATTAATAAATAATCATAAATTAAAAAATAGTCAAATTAATTAACAAACGAAACTTATATTGATAAGTGGAAAACAACATGAAAACATACAATCGAAAACGACATGAAAATCATTAAATCATATGGATGACGTAATTTGTAAATGCCTACATGACATTTCTAATCGGGAACGGTGTATTTTTACAATTCAGATGATAAATTTTATAAAGAACAAAATTCGTTGTCATTTCAATGATTAAAATTTAAATTCACCAGTAATTAAATTGCAAATACTAATTATGTAATCATTCGCATGAAATTATGTTAATCTAAAATTCCTAATAAGCTGGTTGAGATTGGCGATTGGACATTGATTTTAGGGCAATGCGTCCTAATTAACAATGCTTCACACGACACTCTCACCCAATAATTATCAAAATTCCTCAATAGAATCTTGAAATTATCGATATTAACATTACATTTACATTTTTCCTATGTCCTACAATATTACTTTTGAGTAATATCAAAACTTTTCTAATCAGGCCGAATAGTTCTGTATTTCCCCGTCATCCTATAGTTGCATCACTCTGAAATACAAATTAAAATGCTCTTCTTAACCAACCAATCATTTGTCGCGCATCCGATTCTATTGTGTTCTTCAATATTAATCTTGAATAATATTGCAGAAAATAGGAAAAATGTAAGTTTGATGTTGATATTGATAATTTTAAGATTCTATCTAATTATTTTGCTAGTTATTTGGAGAGTGTCCTGTGAAGCAATGTTTTGTTTGTTCATGTTTGATCATGGAATTTAATATTCAAATGTTACTCTCAACAATTTCGATTTAGACTTTCGAATAATGCGAGATTATATATAAATATTGAGTTCCTAAATATTTATAGTTGTATGTTTTCTAAGTCTATAACTGAAATAGAAGCATCATTTATGAAGGCGCAGTGATTAATAATGATATTTATGAACTATTTTAAATTTCTATTTTGATATTAAATTTTGAATTTTCTATAAACACACCTTTTCCTCTATTGAGACTCCTTCAGTTTCGATATCGTTTATATTTTGATTCCGCCACCCAAATAAAACTTTAAATTATATATTCATTTGTCATTTGAAGTGTATAAAATATTATATACCATATATGATATGTATCAAAGGTTCTCAGCACAAAGTAGCGATATCTTTTACTTTAATTGCATTTTTAACTTACTTTGATAAATCTTGATCTTATTATTTTTTTAAATAAAATTTGAATTTGTACCTACACTTGCACTTTTAGCAACAAAGTCATTGTTATTGATGCTAAGGTTTATAGTTTTTCCCTTTTTCTAAATCAAAGATCAAAATGATAATTTGATGTCCTTTAGAAGATTTTATTTCTCAAAAAATGCGCAACAATCGTTCACAGACTGTATACTAAATTAAAGCGATTTCATTAAGGAAAATACTTTCTTCATATTTTACGATTCAAAATGTACATAGTTTTGCTATGTTTATGTGAATTGTTTACTGATGTTTATCATTATGTGATATTTTAGCAACTCGACGAAAATCACTGATTAGAATAGATCCAGACATTAACTTGTTTATTATTCTAACTGAATCAGATAAAATTTTCATCCATTTACATTGTTTTTGAAAAAACTAATCTTTCTTTGAAATAGTTAAATATGAAAACTATCTACAACACATAAATTGTTGAAGGAATTTATATTGACCAAGTGTTAAAATTTAAGGTACGATTTTCTCCTTTTAGTGTGGTCAAGTTTAATGATATAATTCTAGACTTAAATGTAAAAATATTACCCATGTTTTGATTTTACAAAACGGAAAATTTTATGTACAGTTGTATTATGAGTGCTGTACCAATGAAGTATTTTTAAAAATCTTATTCGAATTTACCTAGTTTAAATTGCACTTGAAAAGTGTTATTACAATATTAAACAGTATTATTATAATAAGGATTTAGCTTATTACAATGCTTATATTAACTCACTATATATATAGCAGAATTTTTAAAACCATTTTTCATCTACTTCCATGATCCGATGAAGCTTAAATTTTCCCTAATTTCTAATAGCGATAAAAGTACATGAGTCAATTGAAATGTTTACTATCTGAATGATTAATTAATCATTATTTGCTTTAAAACAAAATTACAATTACTCACAAATTATTCCTATTTATAAATTAAAAAGGAAACAAATTAATTCCAATTTTTAAATTTTTTTCATAACTATTTTATGGGGATGACAATCCTTCTACGGAAACAATTTATTTGGTAAAAGTACTTTTAGAGTTGCAGAACATCCGTTATTAATGATGAAAATCCAGGAACGCCTTTGAAATTGATAAAAAATATAGTATAAACTGAAAGAATTAAGAAAATATAGTATATTAACATTGTGGAATCCGACTCTTCTGGATTGACATATTTTAATTTGAAAATGATTAAAATAGTTTGAAAATTAGAATTTTAAAATAAATAACAAATGGGGTATATTTTATAATATTTTCACGAAATAATTTTAAAAATAAAAAGCTTTTTTAACCAATTTTTAACCAGTGAAATACAAAATCGTTGCAATGTTGCAGAGAGAAACTTCAAATTTAAATAATAGTATAAAATAATAGTAATTTAGATAATAGTAATAGAACCTTCTTGGATAATATTACGACCATTGGGGGGAGGCACCGTTATTACTGTATGCCCAAGAGTCTAAACCAGAATTTTTATAGTGGAGACTCCCTGGAGAAGTCGATACTAAGATGATGTCTTCATCAATGCATACTACTTATTGGGATGGTAATGACCATGTCATGATTGATTGTGCTGCAAATGGTATCTGAATTTACAGCTCTTACTACTCCAATCTCGTACAACAAAATCAAAACGACAACACCAGCATTCACACAATCGGATTTGCATTGAGCACAGTAGAGGGCTTTTGATTAAAACTGCTTCAACATCCACCATACAGTCCCGATTTAACCCCATTGGACTTCTACTTGTTCAATCATCTTACAAATACCCTCCGAGAATATTTCTTTAAAAGACGATGTAAAAGATTCAGTGACACAACTACCAACTTCTTCAAAGTCAGGTTCACATGCTAGAAAATGTGTATTTATAGAAATAGAAATTATTTTTAGAAATACTCTGTGTTGGTTCACATATCTTAATAATAAAAGAATTGTTCTTTCCAGATCAGTGTTTAACATCATTTTGTCAGTATCTGTATCATATTTTAAAAAGGATTTATACTTCTGTTGTTTGAGTTTTATATCTTAGATTTATAATTATAATTTATTAACAAGTGGCAAATCACAAAATATTAATAATTAAAATAACAATTTTAGCATGATTAATAATTTAAATAAACATAATTATAAGTAATATGTTGTCAATTTGATAATATTTTGTCTATTTAATGGATGACAAGTTTGATTTGTTCAATTAGTTACTTTTCTCATTACCTGTTTACCAGTGGCGTGCAGTGGGTTTTGACATAAGGGAAGCACTAAGCCAAAAACAGGGGTATATTTTTTTCAATTTTTATTGCCGGTATAAATATATATTTAATGAAAATTGCACAAAATATTAAATTCCAATCAAATTATTAAAAATAAAAAAAATATTTAATAACTAGACCTATACTCGCGCTTTGCTTCGGGGTACAGCTCAATGCTTCTAAAATAATTTTTGTAAAAATCTTACTGTTTTACTTTTATTATACTAATTTAATAATTTATTTTTACCAAATACTACTTTTATTTAACGTTACAACGATCGTGATATAGGAAATAATTGTACATTACTATTTTAAGTTTCTTGTTAAAATATTTAACAATTACAATACAATATAATAGATTAAACTATGACCTTTATGCAGGGCAAGGTATATAAAATTTAAATTATTCTGAAAATTTTAAATTGCTTCTGGGCTTGCTTATGAGCACGACAGAGATGGATAACTTTGTGCAGTGCACATACAACGCGTTCATGCTATGTTTTGTGGTTTAAAGTAAACAATACTTTTTTTTTGTTTCCAGCAGCAAGACTCATTCAGATCATATGAGTTTCGATGTTTCAGGAAAAATAATTAAAACAATTATAAAAAATATTAATATTTTTTAAATAATATTCCAAAAAAATTATTTTAAATCAAGTTTTTTTGTGGTAATGAATTAATGAAATAACAAAGTTTATTTAAATAATATCGAATTGTGGTGAATATAAATAAATAATGACATTTGCAATCTTATAGGTTTTAATTAATTATTTATTGTTATCAGTGTTATATTTTCTAAAGGAAAGCAATGGTTGCCTTGCTTCCATAGACCGTACGTCACTGATGTTTACGAAAAAGTACATTTATAAAGACCATCTTCTTCAATTTACTAATCCTTATGTACGTAACAAAACAAAATTAATTATTTTATCGACGGTATCTGCCTTATCAAGCACCATACGTTCCTAAAGTAAAAAAATGTGAAAAAGGAATTTCACAAAATGATTTAAGTCATTTATCCAAGATTTTTACTATTTCGACGACACGAGGATATCTTATTAAATAAGTCATTAAAATTCATATTACAAGGAATGGGAAGATTTATATATAATTCAAACATTAATCTTGATTTTCTATACTGACAAAAGAAAGGATCGATCAAATTATATATTCATGTATAAAGAGCAAGCGAAGGTGGTACATTTCTAACGGAAATGGTAAAAGAACAAGAAATTGCTGTTAGACATTCGGTTAAATATCTGTGAATCTTTAACTGATTTTCATTATTTATTGTTTTTTTAATTATCTCTATGTATACCTTTTTTATTGCAATTTTCTATAGGTAAAAATCACGTCTGGAGAATCAACCGACTTTTTCAGAAAGGTACCTCCGAAACATACAAAGACTTTCAAAAGGTTGCTGTAATATTTTTATATTGCTAAATTATTATAATTTAATAATAATCAAATATTCATTAAAAAATCTAAGATTCTTGTAGATGAATTTCATCATTTGTAAGTTTACGTTTCTAGTAGTTTCATTTCATTTTTATTGTTTTGCGTTGTACGGTACGGTTGTTCGGTATAATAGTGATTATCAGTGAGTATTATTATGTACACTGGTACGGTCACCAATGAGCCAGAATAGGGCCCCAACAGATCCACTGATAACTATACTCTCCGAGATTGATAAGTGCAAACAACATTTGATTTGTCATCATCTATCGATAATATTTGATAAAAATGTCGTTTTTGTATGCATATATCTCTTACATGATGTGATGTATTAATATACTTTTTATCACCTTCATCACTGATGATTTCGGCTAGAGGCTCTACTGAATTTTGCATTAATATTGAGCCTTGGTAGTTCAGATTTACTGTTTATCAAAATGCATTCTTTGCACTGAAATCTAAGAAATGTTTCTGATCAACCGGTGCAGACATCATGAATGCAAACAAATCTTTAAACATAGAAAATAAATTTTATAATCTAATTTTTTCTCGCATTTTCTTCTTCGTTACCATATTATGGTTATTAGGGAAGATTGATTAGATGAGATCATATAACATGATACGTGTGTTACTTATACTCGTATTTATGAAGATTTTATTTAGGACAATTGTTATGAAATCTCACACATTGATTATAAAATTTATCATATACTCTATTTAGATCATCCTTGGGGCAATTCATAGTTGAGCCTAAAGATAATGGAGCACAATTATAAAGACTTTTTGATTTTGACAACATGAAATATTTCAATGATGAACTTTGAAAGAAATTAGGAAGACATGTTTTTTTGCCAATTTAGAAACCAATACCTCATTTATTAATATCACAAGCGCATTCACTATTTGACATCTCTCTTGATCAATATATTTCTGAGTTCAAACTAATTATTTTCAATAAATGAAAATCTGTTAATAAAAATTATTAATTATAAAGAATCTAATATGTTAAAATTAAATCTAAACATTTTAAAAAAAAACATATTAAATTAATATATTAAAATTTTAAATTACATTAAAAAATAAATAATACATTCAAAAATTATTTTAAATCTTTTTACTTTAAAATTGAATTAAATTATTTTTAATTAGTAATAATCAAAGAAAATATCAATCATCCATCTGTGCAGGAGAGGCACAATCCGAATCAACATACAACATGTACAATATCAACACACAATTCAAAACATTCCTTACAGTGACAATAAGACATAAATAGTTGTTTCCAAGAGAAAATCGTCACCAACAATATCATTACTACCTTATGAGAAAAAACATTAAAATGTTGTGACTTGTTAAGTTTCTATCGATTTCTATAATCATAATTCAAGCTCCGAAACAAGTTGAAATAATGAGAGATAGTCGTCAATTATAAAATTAACTCTTCTGTCTCCTTATAATTGTTTTGTTTTTTGTCAAATATTTGTTCTTTTTGAAATTTCTGATAGACAAAATGGTAGTTATGTAAAAAGTCAACTTTTACTTCGAATACCATAAAACCCTTTTCCAGAGTTAAAAGTAACTTATTTGTATTTAATGACTTTTAGGAGCTTTGGTTAGTTCATAAAATTTTTAAATTTAAAAAATGATCAAATTGATAATTAAACAATTACATTTCGTAAAATAGAGTTATAGATATGTTAAAATAAGATTTGTTCTTTTGAAAATATAGAAAAATATTATAGAAAATATTGTATCGATCGTATCGTATCAATCCAATATTTTCTATTTCTTAGATGAGATGACTTGGTTTAGTAATAAAAACAAAAATAATAAGACAAACAAAACGCAAGATATGTTAACAAAATAAGTATATTTAACAATTTACTTGAAATCAACGAAATAACAGTTCGAAATAATGTCTATCTGCATAATAAAAAGATAATAATACTGAGGGTAATTAATTATTATTGTTTATTGATTAATCAATTTATTTTTAAATTATTATTGCATCAAATGCAAATCATGTCGTTTCATATGATTTTTGGTTGCTGTTGGATGCACGAAATGTATTTCACTGCTGAACGATTCGCGTTGGACGAAAACAGACGAGCCTTAGATATCCAAAAACATTAATGAAGATGCTCACCGTCATTTTTTGACTCGAATTTTTGTTTTATATGTTAAATGTCGCATTGTTCGTTTCAATAAATGTTAATTATTAACAATAAAATCACAGTCCAACAAATCACTTGAATTTCATCTCATTCAAATCAAAATTAATAATGAAAACTTTCCTATCAAAATTCAAATCACTGACACAAGCCAAGACAAAAAAAATATCTCACAAGCACACAGTGTGTCTTAAAAAAATATACAACACAAAAAAAATATTTCACAGTAAAAAAAAATAAAAAAACAACAATCCGAAAACAATCAGGGAATTCCGTAAAAAAAAATAAAGTGTAGAAATAAAGCACTAATAGAACTCAATTATATCATTTTGATTTTAATTAATAAGCCTCTACAATAATTAAACAATTAAATTTCGTAAAATAGAGTTATAGATATGTTAAAATAAGATTTTCCAAATTTAATGTAAAAATTAATTTATGTAAAAATAAAATAAATTTTACAGTAGGTTTATTAAAATTTAATTTAGAGTCAATACAAAGATTTATTATAAAGTAATAAAGTAAATTTTAATTTTGATGGGAATATAAAACTTAGCATTTAATTTTTGAAATATTTAATTGAAGTAAAATTAAAATGAAGATAACTTTTAATATTTAAATTTTGAAATGATAATAAACTAAAATATTATTTTGTAACTTTTATCTAAATTTAATAACAATAAATTTTAAAAACGATACCAGTGAAATAAATAAAAATGTGATTTTAATTTTATTTGGAAAATATTATTTTGGCAAAATGGAAATGTAATTGAGAAACGATTAAATTAAACATTTAAAATAAAATGGAAATTTAATAAAAAAAAGAAAAATCTTTGTGACAAAATTTCAATAAAATACCTTTTATAATTTTAACAAAAGACGAGTATAAAATTTAAATTCTTAATAAAAAATAACAATATCTATATTTATATTTATTTTTTAATTTATAATAGTTTGTATAAAAAAAGAAAGTGCTCAGGTTCCTCCGAAATATTTGTTTGAAAAACTTTATTTGTTATAGAAATAAATTTTAGTGTCATGAGTTTAAATTTTGAATCCGAACCCAATAATTGAGCCTTTAAAGGAACGGACTTAGCTGTATAAGTTTAGTTATTTCCAAAAAGTAATTTGATTAAGTTTTTAATAAGATAATAATAGTGGAATGTACAAATAGAACAGACATAACCTTAATAATCTTAGTTTTTGTTTACAAGGTTTAATCATTTTGGAATATAGGAAGTTGCGCTCCTTATCCGCTAGTTTTATCGAAACTATGTACAGAAGATTAGAATTGTATCAAATGGGTTATATCTGTCTAACCATCATTGCAATTTATTATTTCTGGTACCAATTTTAGCGCAATTATCGTAAATGAATTATACGAATTCGATTTCGAATCGAAAATTGAGAATAAAGGGCGAATAACACCGTGAATGTTACTTACTTTTATGTAGTCATCCCTTAATTAGCTTTCAAACAATCGACGTAATTGAAGTCATCATTCAACTCGTTTTAGTTTTAAATCAGATTATTATAAATACTTTCTTTGACTTGCTTTTGATTTTCTGTTTTAAGGTATTTAAGTATTACCATCAAGACTCAATATTTTGGCAGAAATGATAATTGAGGCGTATTTATTTCAGATCACCCAATAACATGTTCTTACAAATGAAACTAATCCGTAATTACGTATAGTCTCCAACTATTATTAAAACAGCTAAGCAATGAGTATTACAATGTTTCAGTTCATTTATGAATCTACCATTTGGTATGCTTGTCAATATGTATGACACGGCGGCTGCAAAATCATCTTACGACTAAATCTCTCTTGTCGTTGGTGCTTTTTAATGATATTAAACACCGATACATCACACTTATTAAAACCTGGCGAGAAAGGAGCTTATTAAACTAGATTGATACTAAGTTCTTAAAAAAAGATCGAGCTTCTATGGAGGAAAAAAGACTCTCACTGGTGTATAACAATGAAGTTCTTACTGTAAAATTTTGTGGCTTCGATGTTTCATTCTTTCTTCTCCAAAGGTGATACAGCAACGAGAATCAATCGTTTCACCTATTTCGATGAGGGAAAATATTTTAACAGCAGGAAATGAGAGAAACAGTTGTTATGATTTGCGTGTTTTGCCGTGGAAATTCGGGAAGAAGTTCATTTTCAGTTAACCAACATTTGTTCTCCGATTCCACAAATTGCCTAGCCAAAGTTATCCTTACAATTTTATTTCCGAAAACAAATTAACAATAAAATATTATTACTGATTTAACTTAGAAAATAAATATATTTTAGAAAAATATTTTAAACTATTTTTAGGATCTCTCCCGAGTTCTGCGACTTGTGATTGTTACAATGAGGAACAGAATCTTTAGTAATAGTCTCAGTATTTATTCATCTTTAAGACATATTTGGAAAGGAATTTATTTGCTTTTTGGTAATTTTCCTATTGATATGCTCATCTCGTACAACTGATTACATAGACCTTTTACTCGGACTTCCCCACAACAATTCGGGAAATATCGAAGCAAAAATGACAGAAGAGTGTCTTCAGTTTTTGACTTGTGAACTAAACGTTACCGTACGTGAAGATAATATTTATACACTATAATGAAAACATTATTTGCTTTTATTTTAATACATAGAAAAAGGATCAAGATAAATTGTCCAAATTTTGGGATTATATAGAACAACTAAGCTGTCTTCCGAAGCAATATGGCGCGGACAAGTTAAAAGAGGTATTGCCTTATAATACAATTCTAAAAGTATTTTATTGTATCACTTCAGTATTTCCCACATTATGTGAGTTTGTTTCTTTGTAAGATTAGTGCATGAATGTTTATTTTGGTGTTGAATTCGATTGCCTTATTGCATGTTATGCGGCGGTGTTTCACACTGCACCCTCCCATTTCACTTCTATCTGTCTGATGCAACATGAATTTGTGTTTATTTATACATTTTATGACTGCATTGACGCGATATTGCTTGTAAAGCTGGGATATGTGGAGAGATATATATAAATATACTTAGATCGAAAAACCAGACATTCCTGGGGCAGTGTACCAGTTTGCCACGCCTAACCGACTATGCATTGACCTGAGACTGATGAACACCAGCTTAGGCTTAAAATGCTATGATATAGTCCAGGAGTGCATCAATGAGGTCGAGCAGTCAAATTGGTTTCTCGAGTTCAAGAATAGTGTCATTGAAAGAGTGTACCGTATGATGAATTGATGCTGATATTGTCTAATATACATGCATATTATTGTTTCAGACGAATCGCTGCCTATTGAGACCATAGAACAAGTAGGACGAACGATTTTATTTTCTCTTATTTCAATTCCGATATTTCTTGTGGCTTACCAATGATATTTAAAAATAAATTCCAATGAAATCAAAGATTGGATAATGAAATATTAAAGCTTAATAATTAAACATATTTCGAATATTATTTTATTTTAAAAACTAACTTTTCCCGTAAGAGATTGATGAAGATAAATCGCAATCAGAAATTTCCATCAGATTAAGTTGCAGGTGACGCCTATGACTTGCGGATCGGAATGGGGGCAGGCGACTGCCATTCTAGGCATACATATGCTCCCGCGCTGGCAGTTCGCTTTATTTAGCTTTCTATTTTTATTATTCTTCTCCGAACAGAGATTTTACTTTGCCGATTATTTTGGGTGTTATATTCTATCACCAAGAACATTATTTTGTATCATTTCGCCGCGTTGTTTTGAAATAAGAAATTATTTGTTTTAGTCAAATGATGTATTTGACATTTGCAAGATTCCTTCAGTTCTTCTATCAATTACTTTTCTGAAAGGTGACGTTATTGAAGCGGGCTCGAGTATACTGACGTTCTTTCTTTGAACAGATGATTCTGGTGTTGTCATTGTGTCAGAGTAAACTGAGAAAATTAAACTATATGTAAAATACAATGTTTCCGCATATAACAATATTCAAACATATATTCGGTGTTGAAACATTTTAATATTAAACCAATACTTGTTAAAAAAAATATTTTAATGTACATCCCCCTCCCCACCAGATTCATATGTAATCAAATCTATATCCAGGGTATAGTCTTCTAAATGCCTCCGTTTTCTCCAAATATATATCTGCCAACGATTTGTTGTGTCGTTTGTTTCAGAAAATACATAGCTAAGATTCTGTTTATTCGTCTGTTGTTTGGTTCTTATTCTTTTTCGTAAATCGCTGACATGTCTATGGAATCGTTAACCGCACATATTAATAAATATTTGAAATACAAAAGCTTCTTCATAACTGTACCTATCAACCATCATTGGGTGCCGTTTATAACTAAAAGTTGGTTTGATCCGAACCAATTGATAGTCACAATATTCTATTCATTTACAGTTTATATTAATATAGTTTTCAACTAAGGTCTCTTGACATCTGTTACACTTATAATTGTACATTATCCAAGTCGGTGGTTCTTTGATTACACGTCGATTCTCTTAAGTGTTCAGGGGTTTCTTTCTATATTACAATGTTTCCGCATATAACAATATTCAAACATATATTCGGTGTTGAAACATTTTAATATTAATCTAATAACTATTTAAAAAAATATTTTGAATAGTTGAATGTGCAAAATTATATTTTTTGCCGGCATGATACATCAACTCCACCTTCCACTAACTTGTCACCTCAACAAAATTCTTTACATAAAATGTAGTATTCTTATCGGCTATTCATTAAATAGAGTTACTTATTCAAAAAGTAATGTATTTACTGTTGAAATGCTAGAATTCCGACTTTTATCTCGAATTTCCCTCCAAATCGCAATATCGATGTTCCCATTTTCCCATTCCATCGGTACTAGATCAATAGACTAACATTGTTGACATTTTGAAATCAAATTCGTAATGTCACTTAGATATTTTTATATTTACAAATAAATTTCATTCTTTGGTCCCAATTATATTTTTGTTGGAGTTCAATTGATTTTTCTGTGTGAACTGTGGTCGTCGTGCAACATACGCTTACTTTTAGGATCTTAAGGTTTCTAGTTATTTAATTATCCTTGTAGGATTGCAAGGCACAAATTTTTGTTTCAACATTATTTTAAATTCATCTCATCTGTCTTTTGTGATTGACAAGAGTCGTCTAATAATTACATCAAAAAAGCAATTGCTGAGAATCTGGATCTGTTCATTATTACATCAGCTGCTCGTCTTCCAAAGAAGATGTCCCTTTCGAATGTATATACATTTTAAACCAGATTGATATGTGATTAAAATCTTGTCTCACTGATACTAGCCTCAATTATGCTATCAACGCTTTGGTTGACCTTGGTAAAGAAGGTAATCTTGTGTAACTTGGCCTATCACAGTGGGTTGTTGAAAAGCTTAACACATTGTTTTTTAGAGGTTGCAATATCACTACAGATATTTTTTATATCTGTCCCTTTGGCACGTAGTTTACTGAACAACGTTCTTACTTTACTTCATACATTTACAGCTAATTACTCCTCCATTTCTGAAGAATAATTGTCGGGAAGTTATTTCTTAATTGTTGAAGCTTATCGATGAATTGACCTTTTGTTCATACGTGCCGAAAAAGAACAAGTCGGTTATTTTACTTTTATTGTGCATCATGATCCTGAACTCAGTGACTAGGAGGACAAAAAACATCAAATAATAACAGAATACAATAAGTCTGAAGGAGTTTTATACACACGGATCAGAGTTTACATGGATACAGCTGTTCAAGCGAAACTAATAGCTGACCTAATAAACAATTCTTGGCGTGCGCGCTTTCAATGTCTATATCAGTTTCAAGAATCTCTACCCTCAACGAAGGAAAGGCAAATTATTCAAAAGATGACTTGTCCTGTTGGAACTCTCACAAAATTTGCGACGTAATTACATGAACAGATGTACTTTCATTCCCCACATAAGGTTGCCTATTCAACAAATTCTTTAAGGTCACGGCGTTGACAATAAACAGGCTACCGTCTCGTCGAAAGAAAAAAACAACCAGGGAGGGTATCGTTACAAATATGACCGCATCAGTCATGATTAATGTGTACAAATTTTGTATGCAAGATTCACTGTGAAAGACAGACCATCTACCCTTGCTGTACATGAACAATTACATTCATTTTTTGCATTTTATATTTTCCTTATGATAAATAATTAATTAGTCATTATGTTCACTTTTGCATATATGTCTTCTTTGTGGTAAACAATCAGGAAATTATATGATTTTCGAGAGGTAGGACGTTTGAACATAAATAAAATACAAATATGTAAACATAAATACAAATTAAGCAAGACGTTACAATTTTTATGCATTCTACAGAATTTCAGTTACTTATAAAATGCACCGAGAATATTTTCATGATGACTTTCCTATTTCTGGGAGGAACTTCAGTGGTTTCTGTTGAGAAAAGTGGATCAAAATTAGTGATTACAATAGAATTAATATATATTTAGTAGGCTGAAAATTTGTCAGCAATGCCCACTGAATGTAAAATAAGTGCTCAGTAGCATGATTAACAAAATTCCAATCCAGATTATCTTTGTGGTAACACACCTGTACGTGCCCGTCTTCTCCCGATCCTTCCCCTCCCGAGTGCGTCTCAAGCAGGTTTAATAGTGTATACATTCGAGAGATGTCGCGTCATCTCTGTAAGAGAATCCAGAAAATGAAAATAATATTGCTGAAACAGTAAATGGAATACCCATAGCTGTAAAATTCTGTATACTCAATTTAAGAATTATTTGGAGAGTGACATGTGAAGAGTTGTATATAAAATCTTTGGATCCTAAAATAAACGTTCAAAATGCACTCTCAATAACTTTATTGAGGGTTTTTAAATGATTTATTGATGACGCATCGAGTTCATAACCACTACCCTCAAAATATATTTACCTTTTTTAAAATCAGTTGTTCTGAAGATGACGGTTAAACCGTCAAAATTATTAAATAATAAAATTAATTTTAATTAGCTTATTAATTTCAATTTTGATCATCTACCGATATGGGTTTGAAATTTGTTCTTAGTTATATACGTATAAAAATGTCTCGAAATAGAATTTATTATTTTTGATATCCACTGTCAAACTGAATTAACTGATACAAGTTCAATTCAAATCAAATGTTTGACTCATATTTCCATTTAACTCTAATTTTAATAGAGACTTTTTTGTGGCTGTCATTCGTTCTTCTCAAATAGTTAAAGGAGACAATACGCAGGAACATTGTCTTATTGTCGTTATCAATTTGGGAAGATTGTTCGTTATTAACAATGACGATAATTTAAAATGAAGCAACAAGTATTATTTGTTACACTTCTTTAAAATTGGTTTGACGCTGAATATAAAAGATTATAAATTCATTTGATTGATCTTTGTGGTTCAAAACACTTTAAGACAGTGAATGATTTATCGTCCATCGACCCTTTAAAGAATGATTGTTTGGAAATTAAATATAATCTGATGTGCATGAACGCCCGCATATCAGATTCGGTCTCGATCCGTCATCAACAAATTCCTGATTTGAGCAGAATTTAGGAGTATTAGAGAGTACAACATTTGAAGATCTGAATAAATAAGTTCTTGACCTTTCTAATGGAAGGAACAAAAGACGATCTTCAGATGGTAAATTTTCACAAATTGTTTTGTTATGTTTATTTCAGATTATTTTTTTAAGAACTGTACGCTTAAAATATCTTTTCGTTCGGTATTATGATAATCCGAAGATCTATAATATGATAAATTAATGACAACGTTTTTTATAAAGATAAAGTAAATCAATATTTTAGAATGTCTTGAATGAAGGGATGAAAGCGAAAGCCAATAAAATTTTTACTATGTTGGAAGAAAAATGTGAAGTGGCTTCGATTCCTGAATCAATATGTTAGTGAGCTTTTATTAACGTAAATAATCACTTCCTCATGTCCGACCGCTCTCACTTGGTGACTTTTGATATAGTAAACATACTCCTACGTGGGGAAATAGTTTATAAGTTCTTTTATGCAGAGGGTAATGGGGTCACATTGGACAGTTTCTTTTAGAGAAAGGAAATCGATCTCTAAGTGCAAAATAATCATGTAGATCGTCTTTATTTGTATTCCAAGCATAGTGGTTGGTGTCTTGTTCAACCCCGCCATAAACATAATACTTGACAGGATTACAATCAAGTGAGTAATGCAAATATATTTCAAGACAGTTAAAGACATAAGAAATTCTCAGGCAATGATTTTTTCTTTTCCTTGAGGTGTTCCTCGCAGATAATTACTGACAAATAACCTCTTCAAACAAAAATTGATTATAATTTTCTAATAAAATAATAGTTTGCATTTAACCTGAAATTCTAGTTAGTCATAAGAAGGGGAATAGCATCCGCTGCAATTGAGATTTACTGAAAAACAAATCACATCTATTGTGCAGAATGTTGTGCAGCTGATTCTGCAGAGCTGACGGTGCAGACCTAGTTAGTTACTCGTTCTACTCTATGATTCAGATGTTTCAACAGTTCCCTTGTCTTTGATTGAGGCTTTTCTTAGCTGTTTTCTATTAAAATTTGTTGATTATCACTATCTTTGAGATGATATAGAGGTCATAATTGAGGTTCTCCTTTAAGGCAGAAGTTGCGACTTTTAAAGTTGTATAGCCTTGCTAGGCTTTTGCGTCCCTTTCTCATGTACTTGTTGGGTAAATTGTGTTGTGAAACTTTAATTAACAGCGAAATTCTCCCAAGTAGCGTCGTCGTAGTCTCCGTGAGTGTTCTTCATATCATTCCCTATTGTTTCTATTGTATTCTGTTCTGTCTTTACAGATAAGTAAATTTCTGTGAGTGTTTAATTTTATAAAAATTAAGACTGATTTTTGATATTTTGTATTAAGACGATAATGAGTTAATCCCATTACTACCTTCATTCTTCCATCCACCAATGTTACTATATCATGTTGCAAAGTAATATTGTAATCAGGTCCATGGGATCGGCCTGGAAGACAGAAGCCTAACTTCATTCAAATAAAATGAAATTACTGAATAGAACTTTATGTATTATTTCAGATAGTATTATGATAGGAAATGCTAAATTCCACATGATTTGTACAGAAATCAGTGAGGCATTCATTAAAATGTGGGTCAGATTTAAGGATGAAAGATTTGAAAAAATCAA
The DNA here is from genome assembly GCA_001938485.1 of Girardia tigrina. Classification (NCBI taxonomy): domain Eukaryota; kingdom Metazoa; phylum Platyhelminthes; order Tricladida; family Dugesiidae; genus Girardia; species Girardia tigrina. Next base: position 25,109 of record MQRK01180521.1, read on the forward strand.
AGAACTACATCCTTATCGTAGTATGATTTCATCCTGGATGCGCAAACAACTAAAAAAGACTTTTGAAGAATTTCTCGAAGTAGATATATTATTTCTGCAGAGTTATCCAGCAATCGGCTTATTTTTATACATAGAAGCATCAGTATACTCAATTAAAAATGGTCATTGACAGATGCTGTGCTGATGATCTCAGACAACATGAATATCTCCTTAAACGACTGTTAATATTTCAAAAAGAAGTCAGCATTTATTTACTATTTTGTAATTATTATTTTGACATTAGAGAAGGCAACTTATTCATCACGAATTGTTCGTCAATAGTTCTTTTCCGGATCGTGTTTTTCAATATCAGTCAAAAATGGTGCTTCCATCTTATTGGAAGATCACTCCTTCGACAAGCGGTCTTAGATCAGTAAAGATTTTCTTGATTATGAAATTGTAATCAAAATTTTTATTATCAAATTTTTTATCCGAACTTTTTTCTTCAAATTGAATAGATCGGCCAGTTTGAATTTGAATCGATTTTGTATTATTCATTAAAGGTCTGCTACCATTTTCAGTCTGTTTTCATATCTCGTTCATAAATATGTATGAAATGAGTGTAAATCAGAATTGAATTAAATTGTTTCAAAAAATATATCAGAAATTTCATTTCGAAATTAAAAGATATTTCATTAGTTAAAAAAACATTAGTTTGATTTCTTCATTAAAACCTTAAAGTACAATAAATCAAATTCAAAATTTATAAATTAAAAGAATATTTTTTTATGATAAAACAATTTATTAAGACAATATGTTTTGACGGAATATTCATCATCATCAGGCATTTCTGATCCTAGCTGTTGAGCTTATATGTTCGCTATATATTAAATGATCAGTATTTTTGAAATTATTTGATCAGTATTTATTTAATTATTTGATTAGTATTATTTATTTTTGATCAGTAATTAATCAAAAAATGACCAGTATATAATTTTTATTGGTCAGTATTTAATTGAAAAAGAACCGGTAAAATTAGAAAATTAAAAGAAATAATTGAATTTTTATTTATTAATGGAAGAGTATTACATAAAAGTAAAACAAAGCTATATTTAATTTTTTCCTATCTTATGTTAAAATTAAATTCCTAAATACAGTACTTGGCCATATTATTAGACCCACTAAGAAAAATCGTTATTTTTACATTTAAATGCACCTTAGCTAATGAAATCTAAGAAGTTGTTATTTGTATTATTGCTATTATTAATTAC